>JBBJLR010049096.1:0-11817 GCA_037577145.1 Brachypetersius gabonensis
ATATCTGCTAACATTCGCGCAAGGAAAGTCAAATGGCAAACAGGAAATGACAACAGGAATAATTGTCGTGAGTGACAGGGGTACTGTCCAATTACAAACAAGAAGTGTGGTCCTACCCTTTCCGTAATCTGAAATGTCGTGTTTTCTGAAATGTCGTTGTGTTTTGACCTTCAGGGCCACCGTAATCGAAATAACTGACCCGGAAAAATTTGATCGATTATAGGTTCAGAATGTTGATTTCGATTAATCGCCCAGCCCTAGTCTCGGCAGTGTCTTGGTCTTGATAACCTCCGGTCTCTGCAATGTCTTGGTCTCGGTTTAGGCGGTCTTGACTACAACACTACGAAATTGTAGGTGCTACTTAACGTTGCAATGGAATGCATCATTCTGATTTTATTGCGTAGTGTTTTTAAAGTAATTTAAATGGTTTTGTGATTTTTTTAATGGTTTGTTGTTGTCCATTTAATTGTTTGGGCTTTTAAGCAGCAGATTATATATGTATATTCAATATGTAACCAAATGTAACAGCTCTACATCATTTGATAACAACTGGTGTTTTCACACAATGGCTGTAAACAATACAGATTTTGGACTGTGTGTGTTCTGGACTAATCCACAATTCACACTGCCATTTTGGTAATAAGATGTAACCTTTATTAGCATGTGAGAAGAGGTTCTTCTGACACTTTCATTGTATTTCTTTCAAAAGGGTGCAGCTTCAAAGACCAAATCCATTGCAGCCTTTTTGCTTAATGACTAAGACTAGTCTTAGCCTAAATTACACTATCAATGGGGATTCTTAATTGCTGGTCTATTTAAGCATGTTCAGGATTAATCTGCATTTGGAAGGCCATTTCGCCGTCGTTCGGTTTCCACTGAGAGAGAAGTAAAATCATTTCTTATAAAACTGGAGATACAATCTATACTAATTGTTTTAAATTGTTTCTATTTCACAGGAGACGAAAGAGCTTGTGGCCATAAAGAAGTTTAAGGACAGTGAAGGTAAAAGACTGTCTGTTTCTATAATGAGACACTCTGCCTTTTCAACAGTGTTACAATGACTTCAACCCTGCAGTTGATTACAAATTGTGATGCAAGAAAGACTGATATCATTAATGACGCCTTACTAAATAGTCGTAAGCTAGTATATCTGGTGCCAGAAGGTCTAAAAAGCATGAGCAGCCGTTTGATCTTTGTCCGTTTCCCTTTGCAGAGAATGAGGAGGTGAAAGAGACGACGCTGCGTGAGCTGAAGATGCTCCGCACGCTAAAGCAGGAGAACATCGTGGAACTGAAAGAGGCATTCCGCCGCCGGGGGAAGCTCTACCTGGTTTTTGAGTATGTGGAGAAGGTCAGCCCAAAAGTGCATGCTTCATCTGTCTGATTGGTGTTTGTCTCATTGGTGTTTGAAAATGTGGTGCTAAGCCCAGAGTACCAGCTCCACCCATGAGCTGACCTGGTGTTTGTATCTGTGCATGTCACAAAGCAGGATTACACAGATGGATGTCTTAACATTTTTATTTAATAAGAATGTTCCTTACCCTGCTGTTAGACATGCGTGACTAGTTTACCAATAAATTCTGCTTTTGTGGTAATTGTGAGAATAATTGTTTCTTCAATGTATCACAATTTTCCATTGAAATGTATGGATCACTTCATAAAATAGAACAATCAGTCACTGAAATCATGCTGCCAAGCTTGTAGAAGAAAAAACTTCTCAAGATCTCACAAATGCACATATGTTAATAGTTTATATATATATATATATATATATGTAGTAGGGCTGCACAATATATCGCAAATTTACCGTCATCATGATATCAACATGTGCAATATCCATATCGCCAAAGACTGACTGAACTGCAATAAATGATGTTTTTCCAAAACTCTTCACCCAGAGCCACAGAGAAGAGGGCAAAAACATCACTGGGCAGTTTCTTCATCTTCTGTGCTGCTGTTATAGATTCTTCCTTTTGCTATTTTTTCTGGATAAGAACTTACTAGAATTCATATTATATTTACATTTGTTAAGATTTAGAATTATTGAAAAAATATTTTCATATTTTTTCAACAACTTCAATGGATTAAATGTTTTATTAAATGCCTTTTTAAAAAAAACATGTTGGAATGGAAATATTGCATTTCATTCAGTGTCTGGAGTATTTATCACCAGCAAATCCAAAACATTAACACTATAAAGTTTTTAATCACTTATCGCATGTGATATCGCCATGGCAACACTCAACAACATTATCGCATGTTTTCCTAATATCGTGCAGCCCTAGAGCTCATGTATGAGTTTCATCAAAATAATCCCCCCACCTTCATCATAGCAGCACAGATTGGCATTGGCATTTTTTCCAGCAATGTTTGGAAGAAGCTTGTGTCCAAACCCTCCCAGCACGTTTTCAAGCATGCAGATAGTTCTGTCTTGTTTGCTGGACAGCTCTGGAGAAAAAAGGTCTGGAGACGGGGCTTTATTCTCAAAAGTTGTTGCTTTTCTTTGGACTGGATATAATTTTAGAACAGTGTTGAAAATGTATGGCATCGTTATCCTGTTGAAAAATAATATTTTAGCCAGTGATATGTAAATCAGACGGAAGTGTGAGTAATACTTTTCTTTTTTCATGATCCAGCACAAAGTGAATGTCAGAGCAGAGACACACCTGATATGTCTCCTCCAAAACGAACAGTTTGAGCTTTAGTGGGTAAATAATGTGTTAGTACTGAATACTGAAATACTGAAAACCAGTCGGTATATTTTTGAGTATTTGATTGTTTTCTTGTAAAACATTTTTTGAAAAAGCAGTGTATATTTTTTTTTTATCTGAGGTAGGTACACACACACACTTACCACACACACACACACACACACACACACACACACACACACACACACACACTAGTATACACACTATATGGACAAAGTATGGGGACCTCAGTAATGTCAGGAGTTACACTCACACCTATTGTATAAAATGACAAACAAAACAGACGGTAAAATCAGTTAAACTTAAGGCAAAGTGAACTTTATTGTTATCTCAACCATATACAAGTATACAGAGAGATGAAATTGGGAAGCTCAGGTTCCACCGTGTACATAAAGTGCAACAGACATTAATCGGAATCAGAGAACTTTATTTATCCCGGAGGAAATTGTTCACATCACGCCTGCACACTCACACAAGACACAACAATACAGAATAAATACCTGAATATATAATAGAAATATACTCCGACTAGAAATATATTAAAGAACAGAAATATAGTACAACTTACCCATAATAGAAAGTATACCAAGAGGAGAATATAGTTAGAGTTAAAATTAAATCACTTTGTACAATAAATAGAATAGACAGTTACGTCTAAGTGCCTCTATCAAAAATATGAAATTGGGAAATTACAAAAATGCAGTGATCAAGCGAGAAGTTTTGGGAATAGAATGTACTGCACATCAGTAAAAGAACTGCACATCAAAACATATTGCACAGTATTATGAAAAGTAAATTGCACAAACAGTTATTGTTAGAGTATAGCTAGGGTTATAATGCACATATATTTGAACTTTGACGGAGGGAGCGGTTCTAGAGTCTTAAGACATACATTGCAACAGAAGACCTCATTAGTACTGTAACACAGAGGTGTGTTTCTGATCTTAATCTTAATCTGCCTGCAAATGACAAAACGGCTCTAAATAACTAAACTAAAGTAGCAAATGTTAAAGCAGCAGAATGCTTTGTTTAATTCAGCTGCCAGCTGCATTTGTGAACTTTTAATTACACAATTTAAATATGTACTGTAGCCTTTATGAAGATATGCGTAAATGATACCCATTTTTACTTAATTTTTATTACTATAGTTTTTACAATGTTTGTGGTATTTTACATTTCAGAACATGTTGGAGTTGTTGGAGGAGCTGCCCAATGGTGCACCACCTGATAAAGTTCGAAACTACATTTATCAGCTGATCAAAGCCATCCACTGGTGCCATAAGAATGAGATAGTGCACAGAGGTAAGAGAGGCGATGAGGAGGATGCTGATTAGTTTCAAATGTTTGATTGTGTTCTTGTTTTGTATCTTCTGGGCTTCAAATGAGAATCTTCCATAGTATTTCTTTGACATTTTTTCACCAAATAGTTTATTTTTAATGTATTTTTAATGACTTCTTTTTAATAGCTCCCTGTGTTTGTTTTTCTAGTCAGATATTTGGAATCTTCAAATGACTTTTGTAAATAGTTTTTTTTTTTATTTCTTTATACTTTATACTGGCTTTTACTTGATTAATCATCGAAATCCTTGAACTAGTACTCCATTACTAATATAGTGACAGCATTAGTGTTTTTCAATCTTCACATTGTCTACATGGTGGAATGTAATTTCTTTATTGTACATTTAGTATACATCCATATGTTTGCCTATTCTCTACGTCTCTCAGACATAAAGCCTGAAAATCTCCTCATCAGCTCCAACGACATCCTCAAGCTGTGCGATTTCGGTGAGTCAACTCATCTGGCCCGTGTTCAGCTGATCCTGGATCATTGACACCCTTAATCACGCTGCCTGCTGTGTGAGATCTTGTTATGCTTAAACTCAAAACTGACCCCAAGACAGAAATTAGCTGGAAAATACACTGTAGCTCGCCTCGGGGACGGTTTAAGGACAAATTATACCGTTTAACCTCACAGCCTACAGCACCTATATAGTGATGAATAATACCTGTTATTCTGTGTACAGCTGGTCTGATGCATGAGGATTTGAACTGAAACCATGATGCCCCACCTGGTGGGAGATAAATATGATTGCACGGAAAGTAAGAAGTCACGCTTCGCCTGCTTTCAGAACCTCACTGACTGCCGTGGAGAATGCGCATGACTCACTGTAACTGCAACAGCAGACTTCTCTCAAACACTTTTTTATTTTTAGCCCAGGGAATACAGCTAGATTAATTGCGTAGTCTGAATATCGCTCACGTCTCCCATCGCTTCTCCTTTATTTAATAATAATAATCATCTAATAATAATAAGAGTATATTCATGTAATGCCACTCTCAAACTCAGCCTCACTTTACAGTTTCATTTAAAACAAATACCACGAGCGAACAGAGCTAGAACAAATCAAATGGCAACAGATAACATGTAATGATGAGCGTCGCGGAGCAGTAGTACATTTTCTGTACTGAAAGGTAGAGGCGATGGCCATGTCAGCAGGGCTACAAATTAAGGACAGATTAGAGAGATATAAAACGATGATATTTGCAGAGTGAGATGGATTCATGGAGAAGAGGATAGAATTCAAAGGTACTGGAGCCATAAAAATGTACTCTTAGAGGAATGTACTATGTAATTGGTTAAAATTTGTATTTGCAGATATACAGAGGAATGATATGAGCGGATGATTTGATGTATGAAAGAACTTTCAGAATGCATTGAGTCTTTAAGGTTTATTAAGGAGCAAGAGGTACATTTGGACACAGTACATAGCAACTTCATATTAAATTCTATGTATTTGAATTCAGTGTCATCAAGTCCTTGTTGGTGTAATGGTCAGGTATCCCAATACTTTTGTCCATATAATGTATCTGCTGTTAATGTCTTGATGCCAGATACCAGAGGTGTTGTTGTGTCCGTGCCTTGTTTTTGGGGCATGAGGGGCTCCTACACAATATTAGACTGATGGTTTTGATGTAATAAATAAAATGTTGAAAAAGTGATAAAAATCACGTTATTAACAAAGTACATTAAACAACAAAAATATATCTACTTTTTTGCATCAGCCTTAAAAAGTTAACTTCCTTCTATGTTGTATTGTTAGAACATCAAAGGTGCCCTCAACCTTCCCGCACTCAGTACCTACACCATCACCTTTACTGTCGTATGCTGCACTCTTAACTCTAAATTTGACCCACACCATGCCAGCCATTCTCTCTTAAATGTTCTGATTCAGTTGTGTACTTCTGTTTATATACTGGCTTTTCAAAAAAAAAATGTCCCAGTAAGTATTTTTGTAAGAAAAGAACCAAGACCCAAAAGTGACCTCCACACCCCACTGGGTTGCACTACATTGTGCAATGAATTACATTATAAGTGAGGTTAGGGTGGGCAATCTGAGAATTTATTGACATCATTATAATAAATTATGTCACTATTTGCTTGAGTGTATAAACACCCCATAAACAAAACTGATGTAAAGAAGCAGCTTAAACTGCAAGCTGTCTATTTAATTTTTATTTTATTATTTTTTTAATTCAAATTATTATTATCCTTCATTTTTTTCCTTATTCCTACTTGCCGTATTTCTGCAAACATTAAGTTGAAAAATGTACTTGTAAGTTTTTGTAAGTTTTTTTTTCTGCTGCTCTCACGCTCTCCTTTATTCTTCCTTTCTCACTTTGTTCCACCTTCACCAGGCTTTGCCCGAAATCTCTCAGAAGGCAGCGACGCTAACTACACTGAATATGTGGCTACCAGGTGGTACCGCTCTCCTGAGCTGCTCCTGGGGTGAGTGATCTGCATTCCACATTCTCACATTTTACCTATTTTAGGTTTGGTGAAAAGTTTTCAGCCTCTATACACACTAATTCCTTCCTACAGCCCTGGGGTCTAAAGCTAAGACTAAGTCCCCCTTGTCTTTCTGTCCTAGAGACGTCCCTGTTTCACAGTAGGCAGACACACGGGTTCAGACTCGCTCTCGCCTCCTACAGTGCAGTTCGGCTCAATACACATCCGCGCTAAAATATCAAGGTGAAAGTCATCATAGCTTGTGTAGAATAGACCCAGCTCCCAACCCAACTTTGTGAATAGATTAACGCCGATATTTTTTTTCGCCCAATTAGAGCCTCACGCAGCACGTTAATGCCAATAACAGCCCACCACTAATATATATATATAATATATATATAAGTGGTACGCAAGCAAGAATTGGCGTATATGGTACGACAAATGCGCACCAGTTTTCAGTCTGCACTGCGCGATCTGAGTAACTTCATACTGGATCTCTACCACCACGAAAAAATGACGTTTTAAAATATGGTTCCTGTTGGTCTTCGGAGCCCTGCTTCTGCACCAATCAAAATTCAGTCAGAGCAGGTCTGATCTCAGCGCTTCTGTCACTGCGTGCCCCGCCCACTCAACTTTACGGCCCACCCCCTTGACTCCACAGCCCGCCCCGATACGAGAAGTAAGGGGTCATTCGATGATTAATACCTTTGTCCAAATAGTGTATGTAAATGAAATTTTGTTCTCAATGGCTTTTGAAAAACCTTTTCTACAGGAATTAAAAAGTGGGCTTGATCTACATCTAAGCTAGATCTCTGTGTACATTAACCACAGGTGCTGTGGTCCTTGATATTTAATGAAACTAAGAAACAGTTAAATGATGGCTGATTTGTTGTTTGTTGTGTCTACGAGGGCTGAAGTCGAAGATAATTCTGTCAGATCGTTCCATGACTGTTTAGATGTTATTTTGTGCTCTTTGTTCAGATTGTATTTTCTAGAGGAACTGAATGTGATGGAACGCTTTTTTTTTTTGAAAGTCTCGCCATTTAGATTCCGCCTACTCAAATGTTCTCGCCCTCCCTCTCACTGCGTTTCAGAGAAGAAATGTGTCTTTCAGTCTGCTGTATCTAGTCTTTTCTCTCTCCTGCACTTTTTCTCCATTTCCTCTCATTCTTCATCCATCCCCTGTCGTTTGCCTGCCTTCTCTACAAAATTCTTCATGTTTTTTCCTCTTCTATCTTCTATCTAGTCAGATCTTCTATCTTCTAACAGTCAGATCTTCTATCTTCTAACAGTCAAAGTTTCGTTTTATCTGTTTAAGTCTATTTCTGATGTGTGTGACAACTTGCTGCATCTGTACAAGATACACAAATAAATACAGGACTGAAATTTAAGATGGAATTCTGTTTGTTAATTAATGAACATTATTGATCTCCAGCCCTTGTGATCAGTTATCTGATGTCTAATGCACTTCTGTTGGTGTGCTGATGAAAAGGTGGTGATGACAGAAGAGTTATGTATTCCATAAAGATTTTTTTAAGCAAGAGAGAAAACGACCACTTTCGTGTTTCTCCAAAAGTTATACTTGCTGTGTCTGTCAGGGCCCCGTATGGGAAGGCTGTGGACATGTGGTCAGTGGGGTGTATTCTTGGCGAGCTGAGTGATGGACAGCCTTTGTTTCCGGGAGAGAGTGAGATTGACCAGCTCTTCACCATTCAGAAAGTGCTGGGGCCACTACCACCAGAGCAGATGAAGCTCTTCTATAGCAACCCCCGTTTTGCAGGCCTTCGGGTGAGAAGCTAGTCACTTATCGATTGATCTTCTTTCCCCTGCTCTTCATGTCTCTTCTCTTTTCTTCTCCTGTCATTCCTGTAGCTTGATTACCAGTCTGTGACTCGTGGACTGGCAAGCGCCAGATGAACTGGCTTGATCTGGACTGGTTGATCACCACACGCACAAAATAAAATATGCATGCAGCTGCATCACCAATAAAGTCAGATTTATAATTGTTTATAATTATCCAGAATCTGAAAACCTGAAGTCACTGTACTCACTTCTTATCCTTGCAGCTGCTGTCATGTTATACATTCTAGTTTACCTGGATAGGCCCAAATTAAAGGAAGGTGATTTCTATTCTCTGGGTACACCCGGAGAATCATCTCAGATCCACGCCACTGATTGCAGTAATTTCAGGGCATTTTAGATGCTTTTCAAGCCAAGCATGTTATGGAACTGCTTCAGTACAGCTTACTATAATTAGCAGGGATTATTCTGTAGTAACTGTGGATAAAGAAAGAAAAACCAGGCCACAAACGGTTAGCTTCACACCAGTTCAAAATTAGTTTGAGACTGTATTTCTTTGTACCTGCAGTTTTATCAATGTTACCCAAATTATTTGTGTGTGTTTGTGCAAAATATTTTCCAGTTCCCCACAGTCAGTCACCCTCAGACCCTGGAGAGAAGATACCTAGGCATCATCAATGGCCTCATGTTGGATCTGATGAAGGTAAGCGTCTTTAGTTCAGCAGTGCTGCTGAGCTCAATGTGCATTCTTTGTGCCGCTGACCACACATGAGGTATTTTTCAGCTGTAATTATGTATTTGTTACTGTCCAGTCTTCATCCTGAACACTTACCTCAATTGTTAAATCAGCATGCAGCACAAAGTGTTGTTAAAGGTGCAGAGGGGAAGGATTTTTTTCTGTTCAAAAGGCATTAAGAGGTCTTTAAAAATCAGTTGGAACCATTACAGGACACTCGCTGGCTGACATTTGTTAACCCAGCACTTGTTATTTCCAGAGTTCCTTTTCAAAAGTTCCTCCTCCATCCCACCGCAGGTCAAACGTTTGAGAATGCTAAAAATATTTATGGATGCAGAAACACCTATGTGCCACACGTGGAGCCCCCTCCTACTCTATGTAGGTCATGCAAGTCTATGTAATTATACCTGTGGATTATATGATTGGTCCTGTGGAGCCTCTTTCTGCTTCGTGATTCTGATTGTAATGTTTATTTGGATTCTCATTCTGTTTGTGATCTTTGTTCTAATTCTTTGCTGTGACTCTGGCTCTTTTAACACTTTAAGAACCTGCTGCTGTTGAACCCTTCGGAACGCTTTCTGACCGAACAGTGTTTGAACCACCACGTGTTTCAGGCACTGCGAGTGCTTGAACGGCCTGCTCCACCCTCTCCCACCCCTCCTCGCACCTCCAAGAGGAAACCCTACCATGGAGACAACACCATCCCCAGCCGGTTTGTCTACTCTACTCTAATCATGTCTGATATTGACATCCGTCCTTGTACATTTAGGGGTTTTTACAAATGTTTAGGACAGATTTCTAAACTCCTAATGCAACTGAAATCAAAGAAATGACAAAAGAAGCTACACAAAGCAGCTATTATCTGTCTGTATAGGGCTGGGTCAAATTTTAATAATGGTGTAATAATAATAATAATAATTTATATTTCATATTCAGAAGCTTCATCTTTTGTTCAGCACACAACATGTGTAGCATCTATCATATCACATTCCACCAGCAAAGTGTATTAAAATAGACAGTGACTGGTACAGTGTGATAAAATGCAAAAAAATACATACATTTAAGCTGATTTAGTTTTGTTCCCACATCACCACGACTCAGCTTTAAAAAACAGTGCCTCATGCACTGTTTCCCCCTACTGAATATATTTTGAACTGCAGTAATTACAGTTCTTAAAATTATGGTTAATTATAAAACATAAATAGTATTTTATATTATTGTATTACTGCACGTGTTCTCAGTCAGAAATACCAGATATGATCACAACGCATCTACAAGACTCTCAGGACCCCATTCACAGCTGTCTCTGTAGAGGATGTGTAATTCTTGCTTTTCAGGATTTCATTTTTTGCTTTTCAGTCTCATTTTTGTAGTTTTGGAATATTTTTAATGAGCTGGTATTAATTTTGTGTGTGGCCTAGCCCTCTACCTTGTTCTCCTTCCCTCTCTCGTGTTCTCTCTCCCTGCAAGGCAATTTACCTCTTATCCCAAATCACTCAGCCGTGCCCGAAGTTCACTTCTTGAGTTTTTGTGCTGTGCTGCAGGGAGAATGTATCTAATTAATGAAAGAATACACTTCAACAATTAACATTGTGCAGACTGCAACAATTCCCTCTTTCTCTCTCATCTAAATCTCTCCCTCTCTTTAGGAGTAAGAGCTCCAGTCACCGTCGCTCCAACAGCAAAGATTGTTCATCACTGCCACGCCATGAGGACCTTCACCGGAGCACGGACAGCTTCCTGAACGGTGGCGGAGGTCCTGTGACGGCTAGCCTGAGCCCCACGCTTCACCCCAAGAGCTACCAGAGCCAGACGCTGAACCGTTCAGTTTCCTGCAGCAAAGAGCTGGCCAACAGTAACCTGCCTCACCTCCTCAGCCCCAAAGACGCGAAGGGCAAGACAGAGTTTGACTTTGCCCTAGGGGCCAAAGCCGGTGCCTCAGCTTCCGGATTGGACACTTCCACTGGCAAGTACCTCAAATCGTCCAAACCCGGGCGCCACTCTACATTCCTGGAGGGCAAGACCAACACGCTGCAGTCAGGGGATAAGCATGGACGCCACAGTCAGAGGTGGGTAGTTTAGTCTAAACCCATACCCAACCCAACACCCATGAAAGTGTTGGTGGTTCAGGTCTCAAAAACGATATGTTAAGTGCACTTTCTTGTGTTATCATTATTCATCATAACATTTTTATCAGGCCGAAGAAAAGAGCATATCTCTGACACAAGATAACATTGTTTGTGTTCAAAATAGCACAAACGTTACTCATTTTTGTTATCTGTGTTGGCAGCAAGACAGTAAAGAGCCTGATGACCCATGAAAGCTGAAAAGCTTGCTGTTGGTCCAAGTTTTTAGAACTTTCAGTCTTAGTCTCCTGAAAGAGGGAGTAGTGTGGATGTGAGAGGTCACCCATGTTTTCTGCTGCCCTCGTACTCATCCTAGATAAGCAAAAATCTTCATGGGTGGAGATCCAAGATGATTTTTACTGCACATCACAGAGGTAAAAAAAATGTTGTAACAGAGTTGAAAATGTAAAGATTTGCATTGAGAGTGAGGAGGATGGACAGGATCAGGAATTTATTAGAGGGTCAGCTCAAATTGGACCTTTTTGGGGGAAAGTCAGAGAGGTGAGACTACATTGGTTTGAACTAAGGAGAGACTCTGAGTGTGTTGGGAGGAGGATGTTGAGGAGAGACTGAGTGTGTTGGGTGGAGGATGTTGGGGAGAGACTGAGTGTGTTGGGAGGAGGATGTTGAGGAGAGACTGAGTGTGTTGGGAGGAGGA
>JBBJLR010049106.1:0-11817 GCA_037577145.1 Brachypetersius gabonensis
TATATACTCCTCATCTTCACTGGTACACTGTACTCCATCACTAACACAAAAACTGATTCCTACTACTATTCCTACTGCTGTGTACTGGACTGTGTTTTAAACATCTACAATAAGAAAACGGGTCTCACACAAACAGTGTAACTGGACGTTAACTTCAGTACATATACAGTAAACAGTACATTTCTTCAAACTTAAGTACATACATCTGAATAATGTTACTTGTTACATTAATCAACACAGATCTCACACATACTTGTGTATCTTTCAGTCCACCTCCTCCTCCTGCAGATGGCGCCGGTGAGATTATATTTACCTTCTTCACTTCATGATCTGTTTGACTCTATTCCGGCTTTGACTTTTTTTACGTTTTGTGGATTACAGTAAAGCTACGAAACTTTATAACATCCTTCCCTTTCACTCTCTAACAGCACCACTGTCGCTACCTGGAGGACAGGTAAACCTCTGTAAATCTCTTGTACATCTCTGACATCACAAGCGTTTGATTGCAAAGCTGTGAAGTTCTGTCATCCTTAGTTGCTCCTGCTGTGTTTATGCATTGTTAAAAAGTGAAAAAATACAAATGAAGGCCAATTAAGAGCCAATGAAAAAGATTATTTTTGGGAGGATTTTTCCCGTAATACGTACTGCCTAATTTCCCCTTGCCTCTGTTGCCTACCACTGAACTGAGTGACAGGGGGAGAGGGAAGGGACCACCCAGGATCTCCTTATAGGGCCAGTGCTTAGATTGTGTCACATAAAGAATTCTGGAAGTCATGTTACATGAATCAAACCAAATAAATATTTTGTGCAGCCCCCAGATGATCTAACAGAGCAATGAAAAAACACTGGAGTCATGCTATATGGAAAAAAGTATTGGGACACACCTGTTATTCATGGTTTGGCCTAGACCTCTTCCCTCCAGTGAAGGTCAAACTTAATGCTTCAGCATACCAAGACATTTTGGACAACACCATGCTTCCAGCTTTGTGGACACAGTTTGGGGAAGAACATTTGAGCAGTGCACAAAGTAAGCTCCATAAAGACATGGTTGGATGCTTTCAGTGTGGAAGAACTTGACTGGGCACAACCCCATCCAGCACCTTGAAAACTCTAAAAAACAGATGTGTCCCAGGCCTTTTCCATATAGTGTGGCATGCAGAAAAACGTTGGGGGACCCCGGGGTCCAGTTTAAAAACCACTGGACATGAGAAATCTGAGGAGAGTTTTAATGAAATCTAGTGGTGCATCTCAGCTCACTTTTTACATCCTTTTTATTGAGTGTGACTATGAGCCCTTGATTAGTAACTGTTCCTCAAACAGTGGCTGATTGTATGATGTGATTGTCTGGTGCCCCAGGAGGCAGGGCTACAGAACAGAGAGTGGTTTGCTGGGATATGTGGCCGCAAGGCAGCGGAGGACGCCTTACTCAGGGTTAACAGGGTAAGCAGCTGATTGTCTTATATAGACCCGTCAAAAAAAAAAGAGGTTCAACATTTTGGAAATATTTTGTTATTAGGAACACAAAAAAGCAAAAGTACTGAATTAGGACATAAACCATCAGACTTGTAATAATCACATGAACATTTCAGTTTTCCAGATAGATCTTAGAAAGTTTTATATGTTTTACTCCCTACCCCAAACACCCTGTATGCACACTTGTATCCGTAATTGTATCCTAACTCAATTTTAACTTAGAAACATTACAGCAACATTTTAGCAATTCATTTGCTCGTGACCAAAAAACATGATAAAAAATATATAAAATTATTATTAATCCTGTGGATTTTCTCATCTTAATCATATTGATGCTTATTCCCTTCATATTCTGAAACTAAAAAACTATTTTAAAAATATTTTTCCTTAAAACTGGGTTGTGCCTGAAACCATGGCAGATGCTGTTTACTCAGCAATATTTAGAGGAGGGAGGGCACTGATTCACATGCAAATTGATTTGTCTCAAATATTACTCAGTTGCAGGTACCTACATCACTTCTAAAGCACTGATTAATAAGACAGCAAGGGCAGCAGTATGACACTTTTTGGTTTTACATGCAGCCATAGATAAAGTAATTGTGTGGTTAATGGATGAGATGCTCAGGATGTTCTAAAAAAGGCAAAATGATGAAGCAGTGAAGGCAGCATGGATGTGTTAAATAAAAACAAACCAGAAAATGGAAAAAGAAAACAGTAAACACAGACAAAACAGAACTAAGGAAAGTATGAAATAACAAAAACATGGAGAAGACAGAAGAATAGCAATGAAGGCCACTAACAAGAACATGAATGATACATGAGTCTACTTATACCTCACATGATACTGGGACCGCCTGAGCTTCGGAGGACCTACAGATCATAACAAGGGAAGCAGGACTAGAACAGACTCTACAAAGGAAAACAAAAAGCACATTATAAATGTAAGCAAAGACAGACAAGGAACACAACAGAGCAATTCCTAAAAGGCCTTTCACACTCCTGTTGTGTTATATTCTATTATTGTATTAATACTATATTTCTGTTGATCCGTGTGATACCTTTGGTCATTTGAGCCCTACTAAGTTAATTACTACACATTTTTAAAGTGACTTGACCATGTTATGAACAGCACAGTACGGATAAGCTGTATATTTTATGTCTGGTTCCCATTCAGGATGGTTCCTTCTTGGTTCGATGCAGCACTGCTCAGAATGCCCAGCAGCCCTATACTCTAGTCGTGCTGTTCAGTCAGAAAGTCTACAACATCCCTGTTCGCTTTCTCAAAGACTCCAGCAGCTACGCCCTGGGCAAGGAAGGCAAGAAAAACGAAGAGGTACGTTGTAAAATGAGAATGATGGATTTTATATTTTTGTTATTATTATTATTATTATGCATTATGAAAACTTATGCATTATCGACTTTAAAACACAGTTTTGAGATGAGATGTTAAACAAACATAAGTATGAATGGAATGATTGTTTGTCCACATACTTTTGTCCAGTTGATGAACAAATGATTGACTGTTGGTCTTAGCTCTGGAACAGCAGAAAGTATTGAACCCCTCTCCCCATTGTTTGTGTGAATTCTTCTCTTGCAGCTCTTCGACAGTCTGCAGGAGATGATCGCTCATCATAATTATAATCCCCTTCTACTGATAGACAGCAAGAGTCAAGCCAAACACACCACCTACCTCACACACCCTGTACAGCCCTAACACAAGCTTCACACATGTATATACAGAATGCACATGGAAATGAGTGCCTTTGTTGCTCTCTCTCTCTCTCTGTCCCATTTCTGAGACGTCACTGTTTCACACACCTGCACCATCACTAGTAACAAACCAAGATTTAACCCTCATTCATTTATACGTCTACTTTCAATGTATCTTTTGCCCTTATGGAATGTCAACCACAGTGTATGATGTGTCTTATGTTACTGTTTGAATAAAGTCAATTGAATAATGCAGTGCAACTTCTTTAGTGACCAGATGTACATGTGCAAAGTAAAGTGTAAAGTGACATTACTGCTCAAAGAGAATCGACTTTAATCAGAGAACAGCACTGAGGCCCACTGGTCCCTCATCCGGTGTAAATACTTCCTCAATGATCCCTGTGCCTGGTGGTGTGACCAGATACTCTTGCAGGTTGTCTAGCATGCAGACCATGCTGATGTAAACGGTATCGAATGGTCTGATGTGATACTTGGGTGCATTATTATGTATGCATTATAATTTATAATTGTATATATACATACATATATATATATGTGTGTGTGTGTGTATATATATGTATGTGTATGTATAGATACATGTATATTTTGTATATGCCATATTCTGTTTATTTGCCCTTATCAAAATCTGACACCCTGCACTTTATTGTGCATATCATTATGATGTCACATGTACAGTATACATTCAAATGTCAAAATGGCACAATATCATATTTGTTATTATATTGTCTTTTCTTTTCCCATCTCTGTTCATTTGCACAGTCTTAGGTGTGATTTGGGGCACATTTCACTGCACGTTTAACTGTGTATGTGATAAAGGATCTTGAACCTTTTGAATCTCTTGAATCTGGATATTTATAAACAATGCTCTACACTTCACTTGTCAGTTGGTTTCATTTTGTGGCTGATTAGTATTTGCCTCTATCCGAATATCTATCTAACTGTCTACCATTTGTCTTCCATCTATCATATACATACGGTATGTACTTGTGTGTATGTGTTATCAAAATTTGTTAATTACTGTGTAATTGCTTAATTTAATTACTGTTCCTTATTTTGGGTTCACACTGGGCTCTCAGAGAGCTGAGCAATAGGAGTGGTGGGGAGTCTGTCACGTGCTCCTTTCTTGGGGAAGGGGTCTGCGGAGGGGTACGGAGGGGAACTCCTGCTCTACGTTCACAAACAGCTTGCTTTTTTTTACTTCCAGCCGCGAACATTTAAAGTAGACTTTTCGTTCGTGTGGTAATGCCAATCTTTATGCCTTATGGAGCACAACAGGCGTCACAGTCCTCTCCATCTTTTGGTTAGAGTCGCCCCGGCTCTAGTTTCTCGGGCGGAGGCGTCGGACTCTGGTGCCGCAGTGGTGGGTGATCTGCGTGAATGAGTGGTGAAATATTGGCCGGTCCGAGTTGAGCACTGACGCTCACTTTTCCCGCACCTAACGGGCCTGCGGCTGCTCCGAGCAGAGGGAAATCAAGAAGAGACGGCTGTTTCCAGAGTCCCCTTCCCCTCCTCCTTTACCTTTTCATCCCTTTTCGTCTTGTTTTCTTTTTTCCCAGCTGTGCGAGAATGGCGCAGATTTTGCCCATCCGTTTTCAGGAACATCTGCAGGTAAGTGCGCTAGGAGACCTGAACGAGATTTTATTTATTTTTCTTTTCATCGTCGGCACCAACTCTCTCGCCGTCCCTCTCTGGACTTCTCGCCCAGCTGAAGTTGCCTTTCTGCTCCAATAGTCCGTTCCACCTTAAATGGCGCACTGGTTCTGTACTGGCGCCTGGATCGTCCGCATGGTAAGTGCGTCAGTATTTAAGGTGGAACGGAAAATTTGAGTAAGAAGCAGGCGATCAAGGAGCCAAGTTGTGCTTCGTCAAAGGCCTGGGGGGTCTCTCGGATTAAGATCGTAAATACGTGTGGGTTTTAGTGAAGTGTAGCTCAGAAACGGCGCAGTTTGGATAGCGGGCTGAGAGTGCGGCACTGACGCAGCGAGTTGCTGGACTGGCAGCTCAGTTATTAATGTGTGTGTGACTCTCCACCACGTAATGTTTATCTGCCCAGCCCGACAGAAAAAGGGGGCAACCCAGGGGGGCTCAGCTGACCACCCTGTTGGCCGCCCTTGAAGAAAAGAAGTGGGGGTTTAAAGTTGGTGAACCCCTTTTGAATTTGCTATAATAAGCCACTTATCTATTGAGGAATCGTGCATACTAGGTGGAAAATGTTTGGAAACTTTTGTTTTTAGTAGCTAATGGAACCCCCTTTGAAGCAATAACTGCACCCAATGTTTCTGATAACTGAGTCCTGAACAATCCTTTAGAATTTACTATATTTTATATCTAAAAATGATTTGGACACAGAACCTAAAAGTGAAACAAATGGGACAAACATTTTTGAATTCGCCATTTATTTATTGTGAAAAAAGGGGTCATTTTATTTACTTGTGAGTGGTCAATGTGTGTGAACACTTGTTTTAGTATGTAATGGGAACCCACTGTGAAGCAATAACTGCATCTAACATTTCTGATAATGATTGATCAGTCTTGAACAATAAGTTGCCCAATTGACCACCCAGTTGGCCACCCTTTAAAAAGAGGAATGGTGGCTTTAAAGTTGAAACCTCCATTTCAGGAGCAGATGTTCAGACATTTTCGTTTTGAATTCACTGGTTTGATTCACAGTTGGTAGGAGGTAGCTCAGTTGGTAGCATACTTGCTTCTGGACCATAAGGTCATGGGTTCGAATCCTACCCTCAGCATACCACCACTGGGTCCCTGAGCAAGACCCTTAACCCCAAGTTGCTCCAGGGAGACTGTCCCCTGTAGTTAGGGAATGGAAGTCGCTTTGGATAAAAGCGTCTGATAAATGCTGTAAATGTCACAATTGCCATCGGAACAGGTCTGAATCATGATACTGCCACCATCGTGTTTCACAGATGGCATATGCTGGAATGCAGTGCTTTTTCTTTCTGTAAACCTGAGACGTCTTTATTTTAAATGTTCTGTTTTTATCTTACCTGTCCACAAATCGTTCTTCCAGTGGTCTTCTGGATTATCCACATTATCTTTAGTAAACTGTAGATGGACAACAGTGTCTTTTTGAAGAATGTTCTCCTTATAACACTGCCATGCACACACTTGTTGTTTAGTGCTTTCCTGAAGATGGACTTAAGCCAATGTGAGAGAGACTATTGGAATGATCTTTGTTGGTCAGTCATTTCTGGGGAGGAAAATGATCTTACGATGATCTTAAACTTCCTCCATTTGTACACTGTCTGACAGTGGATTGGCTCTAAAAGTCTTTAGAGATGGTTTTGTTTCTTTTTTACTGCCTGATGAGCATCAAGAACAGGGATCCTCCGAAATCTCCTTTCTTCATACTGTGATAAATGTCCTTAAAGATTTGCTGTGAAGAAGATCCCTGTTTTTTAAAGGAACCCAGGTGTTCACTCACACCTGATTTGCTTTATCTCTCCACTATGATTATTGTATAAAAAAAGCCAAAGCTCTCTGAAAACTGGCTGTGTTTTTGTAACCATTTGATGCAGTAACTTTCTGTGAGGGAGCTTTTAGATGAAAAATTAAACTCTTTCAGACATCTGGTTCCATTCACCATCACTGTGAACACTTCTGACTCGGCAAGTTTCTCTAGACTAGAGCATTTCACACCAAACCACTCCAGACGACTTTGGTTATGTTTTAATGAGTGAATCTGTGGAATTTTCATTTAATCGTGTCTAGGAGCAGCGAATGAGACCTCATTTCGAATATATCTTTCTTCACTTGTAAGCTGGACCCTTTAAATGTTCGGTAATATACATTTTCTCTCCACAACTGATTTACACAATCTGATCTATCGACAGAAGTCTGTTGGTTTTATTTTCTCTCTACTGACCTCTTTCCTCATCAGGGCCAAGTGCTGACACCTTATAAACATAAAAACAAAACTAACACAAGCCAATAGATGTATCTGGAAACGGATTCATTATTTTAGTCAGAAATAGTTGTCAAAGCAAACTACTATAAACATTTAGTAAGAAAATACATTCCGTTCCAGCTTCCCAAATCCCTTCCCTGTGGATTTGCTAAAAGCCCTTGTGTTTGGAATTATGTGAGTTGGGAAGTCATGGGTGTGAATAATGTTAAAGGGGAGTTCCACCAATTTATTACATTTCTGCATATCAAATCTCAACCATTGGGAAGCAAACATAGTCTTCCAGAGGGGTTTGATGTGAAATGCATAATTCTCTACAAACTAGGGTCAGAATTGTTCACAGGAGAGGTGACAGGGGCCAGACATGTAAAGAGTTCAGTGCCTTCAAAAGCTGCCTCAAAGAAAGTCATTGAATGAAATGGTTATGAAGCTTTTGGCCTAAACACATTTGGATACACACAGTGCATTGTGAGGCAAAATAGTCCAAGAAAATCTACATTTTTCAGATTTACCACTATTTAACCATCGTCAACATTACATGTAAACACTCTGAAGTTGTGTGTGTCCTTTGGTGGTTTTGGGCAGTAAATAAATGGTTATGTTTGTGTTGTAAACATCGTGACCCCTGGGTTTCATTCACCACCACTGTAAAGAAATATGAGTCAGCAGTAAGCCATCTCCCATCACACCACCCTGAGTTTGGAATGAAATCAGTGGAAAAGATTCGCTTTGAGTCTTACATTGAAATTGCAGTAGAACAGTTCCAGTATTGTTCCAGTAGAACAGCCAGACCTGTCTTCTATCACATATTACTGCCCAGGGGGAGATGGTCTTATTTACATGCATAATAGACACCCATTCAGACAGCTTTACCTTCTGCCGCAGCTGAGCAGGCAGACCTGATAAGACAAAAGCAGCTGAAGTGTTTCCATGTTCTATTGTTGACTCTCTTTGTAAGCTGCAGCTGATGTAGATGTTCAGGGTGATTAAAGCAGGACCACTAGAGAATGCCAGAACATGTCAGACACATATTTGGAGCCGTGACTCATGTTTCCAGTAAGCCAAGATTTTGGCTGATTCTCTCCCGCAATTCAAGCGTGTTCTGCTGTTGTCCTCTCTTCCTTCCCCTGTGGAGGTTTTTTGCTCTTCAGTGTACTTTGGGAGGGGGTCTGTTTTAAACAATGTCTCAATGTTTTGTGCTGGGTGTTTCTCATGGCCTCCTCAGAGAAAAGGCAGAGTGGGAGAGTGGAGGAAAGTTTCCCTTCTGACACCAGGAGGGTGTCTAAGGGAGTAAGGATACTCTCAGCTGTGATTTGATTCATGATTCACGTTCAAAATCAAACTACAGATGACAAATACATGGTTCAAAACAAGTTTTAACTTTATTACTTTTTTACTGTAGGGTTAAAGTTCAATCTGACATGTACTTTGGGTCCAAAACTTTTTGCATGTTAATAAATTCACACAGTCTTTCCACAGTATGTATGGGCACCATATCTTTTGCAATATACATCGAGACAGCACTTGTTATCGCCTGCCACCGTGCCCCAGTCTTATCAGATGGCACTAAGGCATTAACAGAAAAGTCGACTTCAGAGGCACAAGTTGACGCCCCCCGAGTGAAGTCGACTAGTTGTGTTTATTTTTCCTCTCGGTGAGCACTTGTGGACACAGTGCAGTCTCTGTCTCTGATTGGCTGATGCTGACACACGTTCCTTGACTTAACCAATTAATATAGTCCCTTCATAAACAAGGCGGTACCATTGGTGCAGAGGTTTCACAAGTCATTTTTACCAAGTCCAAGTCAAGTCTTATGTCTTTGAGTGATAATGTTTACAAATGACGACTCCAAATGTGGGATTTTTGAGCTGTAAAGGTTGAGCTCTAAATGTTTAATTAGCCACACCCCGCGATTACAATTGGCTGTTACTTAGCAGGGGGTGGGACTGCGTGCCGTGATATGCCCTCACCAAAATGGTGGATTTGCCTTATATGATCTTAAATCTAAATGTTAAATATGACAAATATATCTCGCACTCTAAATGTGAAACGACCCATTGAAAACCGTTATTAGCTGAAAAACGTACAAAAGTAATGGGACACCAGTACAAAACCGAACCAATTTCATATTACAGATGTAGCAAGACCTTTCTTGGGCACAAACACTGCTACAGTGTTTGGGTGCGCCGCGCTAATTTCCCCGTGTAGAACGGTGCGTCTCATTAGATGCGCTTTTGGCGCTCGCATGTAAAATAATTAATACAATTGATTTTCATAAAAACACATTGTCCTGAACTGCAGATTCGAATTAATCGATAAAATCGGTATATCGCCCGCCTCTAGTTGTGGCATAATTTCCCACTTGTGGGACTAATAAAGGTTTATCTTATCTTAATCTACTAATATGACTAGAGCTGAGGCAGGAGGACATGATTGGTCATGGTGGATTGTTGGTGATTGGTGATAATGGAGTTACATGCAAAATGAATAAAACATATCCATGGCACACCTTGTCTCGTCTTTGCATTACAATATTGTGCTAATGCATTCAGTGTTCCTCTGATAACGTTTCTTTTTGTAGATCCACTGTGCCTCTTTGTAACCATGCTCAAGAATGAAACAACATGAAAACGAACCCGTCTTTCCCTTCATCCAACCCTCCCAGTTCGTTAATGCCCTTTTCGTCACTGATATATTGTGAAAAATGAGAAAATGTTCTTATTATAGCTCTGTTATCGGAATTAAGGGTGATATTTACAAGCAGTTACTGGTGCCCCATTTTTGCTTGTGTACACACTGATGCATGTGTAATCACTAGTGGTGGGCTTTGTCCTGCTTTTTAAAGATTCATTCATTCATGAATCACTGGGGTCGTCAACTGGAAGCCCGTGATCTGGATGTGAATCCAGGAAATTGTTTCAGGGGACCTAATGAAGCACTTGAGCTGAGCAACACAAGTAACACAAAATTCCAAAATTGATGAAAGCTCTTTGAAACATGTTGCAGTTCTTATTTGCAGTGTATCACATGCGTTTATTACACAGTTACTACATGAGTGCAGTTACTTAAAGAAATGCTTTAATGCTAATTTTAGGGCTGCAATTATCAAATATTTTTGGAATCGAGTATTCTGTCGATTTTTTCATCGATTAATCGGATAAATCATACTTTTGTGTTTTTAAATAACTATATCAATAGTGAGTTATGCAACATGAAAAGCCTTTAAAATGAGTAAGCAATTGGCTGTTATTCCTCACAAAAAAAGGTTTTTATGCTCATGAGTTAAAATTTTGCTGATCAATTTGAATTAATTATTATTTATTAATTAAATTTTTTAGCATTAAATGGTCAAAACTTGTTTACAGTTTAAATACGGATTAAAATTTTATTTCTCGAGGTGCTTTTTGCGGCTCTCTTCGTTTTTCACAGCCAGTCTGAAAGTGCCAGTGACACTAACTTACAATAACAGAACATTGATCGTTTTATAACTTAAAAAAAATAATTTTCATATATGACCGTGAGAGCGGGCGGGAGTAGGCGGGAGTGGGTGGGAATCGTCAGAAATTCCGCAGAAGCGGGATTAAAAAAGGGTCCCGTGCAGGGCTTTAATTCATATCTCCTGCTCTGAGCTGTGTGCTCTTCTTTGGTGCAAAAAACCCGACTCCCTGCAGCAAAAATAGCATGTTCCCCGGGTCACACGCGCCCCCTGCAGGTGGACTATGGTGACAAATTAAATTTACTCGAATTCGAGTTACTCGAATAATCGTTTCAGCCCTAGCTAATTTACACAATTTTGTCTGAGGTGTAGTCAATCAGCCAAGACTTTTGGTTTTCAAATGTTTATTTTTTAGGTTCATTAGTTTAGCATTTAGCTTCTAGAAATCACCCAAATCTTTTGGAAATATGTCGTGAACACTATCCATTTCAGGGACGAAGGGGCTCCTTTTTTGACCATTCCTTTGTCAAAGGGGAGGATGTGGCTTTGTCAGTCGCTGGAGACATTTTTGTTTTGTTGCCTGGGGCTGGTAAGTCAGTTTTGCCTATTGATTTTTTTTGTACTGGTGTGACAGGCTGCCATGGAGGAATACTGTCAGTGCATCCCTACCTACAGCTCACAGGGATTCCACTATAGCCCATCGTGTGTTGTCCCAGCTGAGGGTTGGGAAGTTGTTGGTCCACAACCCCGTGTTTTTTGGTATTAGGTTGTTCACAGTGTGCTGAAAGTCTAAGAACACTTAATATTTTATGGTATGTGGTAGAGACATCTGGAATTCTTCTCAGGCTGGACTAATTGAGGCCAGATGTCATCAGCCTCATTTAAACAGAAAGTTAAGTGGGTTCCTGGGGGTTGTTCTTTTCTTTTCTATTATGTGGATGTGTGTATTGTCATTTCCACAGTAGAGAGCCGAATGTGTAGAGAACCGTCTCTCCACTCATCTCCTTTCCTGTTCCCTCCTTTGCTCAGACACTCGGCTCGTGCGTTTAGGTGAAGGAATGCAAGGAATCTGCAGATGGCAGGACTCTGCACTTGTGCTGCGTAGCTTTTTTTTTGGTGAAAGTGTATTTTTCTGCTTTCGACAGCATCATTCAGCACCGGATTAAACTTATACAGCTTTATACTAACAACTCTGAGTGTGTGTGTGTGTGTGTGTGTGTGTGTGTGTGTGTGTGTGTGTGTGTGTGTGTGTGTG
>JBBJLR010049127.1:0-11817 GCA_037577145.1 Brachypetersius gabonensis
CACAGAGCCCTGACCTCAACCCCATCCAGCACCTTTGGGATGAACTGGAACGGAGATTGTGATCCAGACCTTCTCGTACAACATCAGTGTCTGACCTCATAAACGCTACAGAATGATTGGAGACAAATTCCCACAGAAACTCCAAAATCTCGTGGAAAGCCTTCCAAGAAGAGTGGAAGCTATTATAGCTGTAAAGGGGGACCAACTCCATATTAAAGTCTCTGGATTTGAATACAATGTCAATAATCCCTGTTGGTGTAAGAGTCAGGCGTCCCAATACTTTTGTCCCTCATGTATCATACGTAAATGGATGTTCTGATAAGGGTATTTACATGCTAACTTGTCTCCAATCACTTCATAACAAGAGTTAACAAATGGGGGAAAATATCAGTGATCATAGTTGATCAAGACCAAAATAGGCAGCTTTTTGCTCAAAATGCTCCAGCGAACAATAAACGGTTTCAATTTTGACGAATACTGCATTTTTTCGTGCTGCTGTATTTGCAGCTGCAGCACCTGAACTAAATGTCCTAGAATCTTTCCGCCTGACCTGTTGTGCTACAAAGCCGCTTGCACTTTACTTGATAAATGCCATTTAGAGAGGCAGCTGTATTTTCCTGTAAGAATAGAAAATACCATTTTAGCCCATTAAAGAGCAAGTAAAGTTCTTTTTTAGCCCTTTTAGACCCTACAGTCCATGTTTTGCGTTTAAAAAAGTCTAAAAAGGGTAATAAAAAACAGGCAATTTGACTGTAAAGAAGCTGGAATCTGGATTGGCCAAAAGATTCCTAACTGGTGCAACTGCAAAGGTTATACTGTTAATTAGAGATGGGACTTTTTATTTCACTGACACTGAAAGTCAGTAATGATATTAAAGGGACCATATCATCACTTTTCTGGAATTAAAAAGGTTTGTAAAGTTTGTAAATAACATTTCAAATGAAACATTTACTCCTTCTGTCCATAGTATCTATATGTGGAAATTACACTACAAAAACAGCACATTTACAAATCATTTCTTTTGTGACATCACAAAACCAACATATTTAAATATATCTCCTCATTCTAGCAACAGCAGTTTAGCCCCATCCATTTATACACAGATACATATAGACTTTTGTTGTCTTACATCAGAAAACCCAGTATCTCACCTGGAGCTGTGATTGGTCACCCTGTCAGAAACACTGTGATTGGTCAGAGGCTCATTCACATATTGAAGCGTTTTGCATATCAACATTACATAAAACCAATATCGCAAAAATGATATATGGTACAGCCCTAGATATAATACTGATTTGGCTTGTTTCCATTTCCTGCCTGTTCCTGGAGGCTCTGAATCTGAATCTGAGTGTGTGTGTGTGTGTGTGTGTGTGTGTGTGTGTTTCTTGTCCAGCTGGAGCGATTAGGCGTGTGTTCCTGTAGTAAAAAAGAGGAGTGATTGTTGAACCAGTTTTGTTCCAATTAGCCAGGTCCTAAAAACCTGCGCAGGCTCCAAAATGGGGCCACTGTGTGAGGCGCTGATCACTTAAGGCCTTTATTATTATTGTTGTTGTGAGTGATTTCAGCCCAAAAAACTTAAGCTTGGGCTAGTTTGAGGGTTTGAGAGTTTGTATGGTGATTAGACATAGTATGATCTGAAAATGAGTAATAATTTTGGGTTGTATCAACCAGTATCAATATAAACAGGGCTCTATTCAGTCCTGTAATAAATCTAGCCTGGAATGACTCACACTGTGTGGTCGTGGTGTTGTTGTTGTTGCCTGTGGGATCCCGTTTAAGTAGTTTGGGCCTGATTACCTGCTTTTATCTTTGAAATTAACTGCTTTATTTTAATATATATTTTTAGATAAGCAACTTTACCAGCACATCTGTAAATCTTTATCACAATATCAGTCTCTGCAGTACTGATATCATAACACCCTGCAATATGCAAATGAGCCTCTAACCCATACCAGTGTTTGACAGGGTGACCAATCACAGCTCAAGGTGAGTTACTGGGCATTCTGATGAATCGAGGTCTTCATGTTATCCAATGAAAGTCAAATTATTTCAGTCTTTAACCTCTAAAGACTAACGTGTTCTTAAAGGGCCCACGTCTCAATAAAAGGGCCCATAGGTTACTTCTGATTTTCAAACCTTAGAATTAGAACTTCCAAGTGAAATATATCACAACAGCAATATGTAGCAATTCAATCATATACTTATATTTAATCAATACTCCATGTTGTGCAGCTCTAAATGTAACTAAAGCTTGTTTGTAACAATTAGCATATCTAATTGATGCTAATAGGGCCATAATTATATCTATGCAATGCAAAAGACAGGGACTATAGTGGACATTATGAGTGCAGGGTTTCAGGGCAATACGACAAGTCGAGGTGTCACTTATGTCACTACTTATGTAACAGTATTATCATGTGAAATGTCACTATTTTTATCATACGGTGCAATAACAGTCTCCATATAGAGATCAACTCCAAACCAATATTAGAGTGATTACTAAACTACTTCAGCAGCAATTTCTTTATTTATCTGTAGCATTTATACCCACCTCTCTTACGGACCACAGCATTTTGTGTAACATAGTGCAGTAGTACATAGAAGTAATTGTATAATTACTATATGTTGATAAAATGTTTAATATTGTTCTTGTCTGTGAAGTCATGAGCAGTTTCTTCTGGGATAGGCAAGGTTTTCTGATTCTGACTCCATTTCAAACTCTTTAACTTCAGAGAGAATCAACGCAAACTAGAAAATAGTGTTAGCGCAATACTGACGTCTCAAAATTCGACGATATGTAAAAGAGCCTCTAAACAATCGCAGTGTTTCTGACAGAGTGTCCAATCACAGCTGGTGAGTTACTGGGTGTTCTGATGAATCGAGGTCTTCATGGAATCCAACAATAGTCTGATTTTTAAACAGTTAAAGGTGTTGGCAAGTCGGTGCATGAATGAGTGGAGCTAAACTGCCGCCATCAGAATCAGGAGATCACAAAATCTCCTGTGTTTTGTGACATCACAAAAACTGATTTGAAAATGGGCTGTTTTTGTAGCTTATTTTCCCATAGATGGGTTGAAATCTGGAGACTGAATGCTCCATTTCAAACGATATCTACAGATTTAAACCTTTTCAATTCCACAAAAGTGATGCTATGGGCCCTTTAATGTTTTGAAATATGTAGCAGCAAAATAGCAAATAAAATTCTGCAGCTCTAATGCACAAAGACACATATTAAGGTCTTGCTTATTCATCCAAAAACTATATAAAAATGAAGGCAAAACATCTAAACTGTACTTAAGGCCCTCTGTAGCCATGACCACCCTCTTCACCCTCCTCCTACTGCCTGTAAACAAGGGCTCCCTGGTTAAAAAAATAAACCTTTCATTCACAAATTACCCTCTTACAGACAAGAGACGTGCAGAAATTAAGCTTAACAAAAGTGAAGCTTTAAAAGTGTCCTTATATCCATTTAAACCGAGTCCAGCAGAGCCTTGGGGCTAATGTTTACATGGCTAAGGCTAGCTAAGCTAGCTCCAGCACCGACTGAACCCACTCTCACCCCAGAAAATGTCAAAAAATTACACATTAATGCCCTCGACACACATCCTCCCTCCGTATACTGGGTCGAAAAGAGTCTTAGCTTTCATCTCTGACACGATCGAGCCGCAAATGCGTGATAAAAACAAAAAAGCCCCATGTCGTTAAGGTTAGGGAAGATATATTATCAGAAGCTGCTACATCATTCATTTTCTCTCTGGTGGATAAAATGTTGGTTGTTTTTTTTATCTAGGCGTGGAAAAACAAGACCCCACCAAAGGCTTGACCCAGTTTAAAGGCTCCGGGAGGGATGTCAGAGCAGATAAACACAAACAGACCAGAAAGAAGGGGTGTAAATGTAATGTATGGAGGTGGTGAAGCAGTGTACCTCGGCTGGCAGGTGAGGTGGGGCGGCCCTCCTCAGGTGAGCCCCGTGGGAAGGCAGGGGGAGGCAGGCCGGCGTCCGAGGCACCCTGTCCGGCCGGGCTGGGGCTCAAGTTCGGGCTTAGGCTCGGGCTGGAGGGCTTCGGTGCTGCGGAGCTGCTGGAGGAGGAGGAGGAGGAGGAGGAGGAGGAAGGGCTGGACTGGCTCCCTCGCAGGAGCTGGTAGGGCACCGTGGCTCGAATGGGCTGCAGGCGGCTGCTGCTGGTGGAGGAGGATGATGATGATGATGATGATGCTGATGGTGATGATGATGATGATGATGATGATGCAGGGTTGGAGGGGGAGCTGCGTTTGGCCCTGTGCTGCTGCGGTTGATGATGATGAGCATGATGATGATGATGATGATGCTGCTGGCTCGAGTTGGTAGATGAAGATGCAGACATGACTCTTTTATGGGTATTTAAAAAAATATATATGTATAAGTCTAATGATCACCTAGAGGGTCTTCACGGTAAGACTGGTGCGCAGTCTGTTTTATTAACATACTTTTTTAATTTAAGGTCCACACAAGTTTTGTTTTGTTGTTTTTTGAAAGTCGTCCTACGGCTGTTTCACACTGAAAGCAGCAACATGGTTCTAACAGTGTCTATCTATCTGCTGCTCCTCGTCGAGAAAAAGTGCTCCTTTTGCACTTTCTGCGTGAACGACATTACAAAAAAGTGCACAGGAGGGAAGAAACGAGTTTTTAAAAAAAAACAAAACAGGTTAAGGAACAAATCGGAGGAGAAAAAAAAATAAAGTTTAAATTGAAAAAGTGTAATCCTGAGGTGCTACTCTGCACAGCCCTGGAGCTTCAACTGCCCCGAGTGCCAGGCAGGGGCTGAGGAGGTGGATAGGGGAGGGGCCTCGACATACTAGCACCACTCCCATTGGTGGAGAGAGTGAATAATAGTTAGGTCGTGCTCTGCGATTGGCTAACAGAGAGCCAATAGATTAAATAGGATATTTGTTGAAGGGTGAGTCTAGAATAAAGGGTTTAAGGCTGAGAGCAGGATAAGTTGCTACAACAGACCAACGCTGACCACTTTAAACCCTCCTGTCAACCCTCAAATCTTCGGATCCCGCTCCTACAAGTCTGATTCAGTTATAGAACAACATAGGGAGCTTTTTTATTATTATAAAATTGCAGATTAGTCTCCTCAATACCATCTAAAACGACCAAAATAAGTGTACACACACACACACACACCTGTTCTTCTCTTTTCAAACACCAAAAGTGAGGTGTGAGCAACTGTCAAGAACTTCAGCAGCTAAATCAACACAACTGAACACAAATAAACCTACAAATGTATAATATGGGAGAAAATATGACAGACTAAAATGGAAATCTGGAAAGCATTCTCACTAAAAACCATGTAAAGACAAAAGGGTCTAATGGCCATTTGTGGTACTTTTTGTAATGTCTGCCAGTCTGCCATTGAGAAACATAATAAAGACAACGACAAGTCCAAAAAAGGATTTAATTCAACTCCAAGCAAAGGATTTCGGACAGTTTCGGTTCTGTACAGTAAACAGAAGAGTATCACCATCTCAAAGGAAAAGGCCAAAGATACAGGAGTAAGAGAAACACCACAAACCACGCTCTGAATTTGGTAAAGGATGTAAAAATAATTTTTCCTGTTTTTTTCCCCAAAGTGCAACTTGTGAATAGCAGCATGCACTACACAGAAACCCAGCCATTCCTAACGAAAGTGTTAAAGTCAAAAAAATAAATGCTACTGATATTTTGTGGTAAAAAGTTGTTCTGTTGTTCAGAGGGTGATAATTATACAGTGCTGAGCTCCGAATCCAGCATTAATTCACAAGAACAAACATAATATGACAAGTGTGGCCAAACTCTTGACATGGGAAAACAATGAGGAGCGATATTTCATGTAAAGCAGCACTTTTACGCATTTCTGATTAAGTCACGCTTCCATTGGGCGTCTTCATGGCTTTTGTGACCTGGTATGTATTTTTAATGAGAGCTCTGTTCAGTAATGTCTTTTCTTACAGCTGAGAGCTTTCCTGACGCGTTCCCGCGACCGAGCACCGCAGAATCAGATCAGAAACGTGACGAATTTAAAAGAAAGCTCGGCAGAAAGTGGCATAAAGGTCTGCATCGTTAAACAGAGAACAGTACGTGGACTGGCTGCGTGAGCACACAGATACAGTATAGCGTCGGGAAATATTTTACGTGTGACAACAACCCCAGTCCTCTTTATTGCACGTGCGGCAGAAATAAATATGAGAAAAATAAAAACGAGTAACTTTTCAAGAGCCTCAACTTCTTTTGATTAAAGTGTTAACTGTTGCAACTACTCGCTTCACTCGAACAGTGCTGAGACACGCTTTCGATGTTCAAACTTGGCACTGCGTATTGTTTCTACCACAAAAACTGAGAGGTGGGACCCACCGCTACAGATGGGACGCCTTGTTTCGAGTCCAAACAGATAAAAAAAACTAGGTGAATCGCCCACAAGGAATACTTCAGAAAATAAGTACATTTTACTCACTTCCCCAAATGCAGCTGGTCAACCTCGATATGCTTTCTCTTAGATTTACACCAGAGCTACAAGGTTAATGCAACTAGGGCTGCACAATATATCGTCTATTTATCATTATCGCGATATCGGTCTCTGCGATACTGATTTCGCAAAAGGCTGCAATTTGCAAACGAACTCATGGCTCCAGGTGATCCAACAAGTCTCATAATTATGGTAATAATTATCCATTAAGGACACCTATTCTCCAAGGTATCACGAATATAATTCGTAATTCACTCTAATATTTACTCCGACCTATATTTATGCCTTAGAATCAATACTTAAAGCTTTTTCAAAGTAGAGAAATGTGAAGATACGGGCCCTTTAATATACTGAAAGAAATTGCAATTGCAACATATATCAGTATAATTGCAATACTCAAGTTTCGTCCATATTGTGCAGCCCTAAATGCAACTACAGCTTATTAGTACCAAGAAGCTAAATTAATGCACATTTGCTTTCGACCACGTGAAGCTGTAAAAAACGGAAAGGCCACAGATTTTTCTAAATTTCAACACAATTAAATGGTCATGGTTTAGACCAAGTTGTGAAAGTTATTGTGAAATGCTACATTCTTAAGAAACAAACACAGTCAGAATTGATTACAGTGGTGGTGAATGGAACCAGACGTCTAGTTTTAAGAAAGTTCCGGCCCAAAACATATTTGTAAAATCCAGGAGTAAATGCAGAGTGTTGTATGGCAACGTGGTCCTCAGACAATAATCTAATCCAGTTTCTCACTATTTTACCATCTCCATTCTACAGAAACACTCAGAAGGCACATGTAGGTTCACTGGTGGGTTTGGATAATAAATACTAAGGTCAAATTTGTGTTCTAGACGTGAACCCTGGTTCCATTCACCACCTCTGTAAAGAGGTAACCGACTATTTATTTCAGAGAAACAAACCATTTCACATCAAACCCACTCAGAGCTGCTTCGTTTACATCTCAGTAACTGAAATATGAAGAAAATTTAAAAATCTGTTGGATTGACCTTCAGTAACTTCAAGTCGATATTAATACAATCAATTAAATTGTACAAAATAGCTACACTGCCGTGCCACGAAAGCAAGTTTATGAACGTTTTTAACTGTAAAGCGAGTGATGATTTAGTGTAGTTAGCACAATGCAAACTGGTGGAGTGTAAGCGTCCATTACTTGTTATCTACATTAGCCTTGTAGCTCCAGTGCGAAGACTAAAGAAGCAAATTTAAGACACCAGACCCATTCACTACATCTGGGACGTGGGGAAACTGGGGAAAGGGAAGGTCGGGGAGTGCTTTGTCCCACATTCGGAGTAAAGGACAGGGACTCAAGGCTCGCAGAGCACCGAGTTTTCCAGAGTGAAGTCGTAACAGAAGCTGGCCAGGTTCTCGTTGATGTCCCGTGGCAGGACGAACTCGGGAATGGGGGACAGGCCGGTCTGCATGGTCAGGATATGTGGTGCTAGGGTGAACGGTATGTCCCCCAGAAGCTCTGGAAGAGTCGGCATGGCTTCTGCGCTCTGAGGCTCCGCGGAGGCTCTAGTGTCCGGCGCCACTGGAGTGGACAGGACAGCTTCTGAGGCTCGGCTCGGCCCTGGACCACGCGACTGCAAAGCAGAGCAACAGTAACATGGCATTAGCAATTAGAGCTGCAATTAAAACATAATTATTCTATAAATCCCTCAGTTTATGGCTTTTGGACGAATAAAGTAAAGTGAAGTGGCCCCTTATAGTCCCTTACTGCCCTTATGGGGCAGTTGGTGGCCTAGTGGCTAAGGCATTCACCCCTGATCAGGAAGTCCTGGGTTCGATCCCAAAGACCGCTAGGCACCTCTGAGGTACCCTGAGCAAGGTGCCGTCCCCACACACTGCTCCCTGCTTCACTTGGTGAATGGGTTAAATGCAGAGGAAGTATTTCGTGCTGCTCACACTGTGTGCTGTGGTGTGTTCACGTATGACCAGATTGTCACTTTCACTTTTCACTTTTCCACTTTAGTCAGACGTGAACACACAACACCACACAGTGTGATCTACTTCCTCAGTATTTAACCCATTCTCCAAGTGAAGCAGGGGGCTGCCACCAATGAGGGAGCAGTGTGTGAGGGCGCTACCTCGCTCAAGGGTACCTCAGTGATGACACCAGATGCTGGGATTCAAACCCACAACCTTCTGATTGCAACACCCTAAACACTAGGCCACCAGCTGCCCCTTACTTTCCTTAAATGAGTCATTAAACCATCACACCTTCTACTCCCTCTCTCTCACAGGGGTTCAGTAAACCATAACTTACTGTGGGCTACAAAAACGGACAAGCAGTTTCAGACAACACCAGGACTGGAGACGACTGATCTTAGATCAGATCCCAGCATACTTATGACAGTTGTAAAAACAGACCCTGTTGTGTTTTTACAGCTCACAGATGGTTTTACACTTTTCAATACAGGTCAGATTGGTCAGATTAGTGCACTAACGACAGTGTAAGCTTTGGTATTCAAACATAGTTCTGTAATCAGTGTAGAACGGCTTGAGAAATCCTCACTCAGGGCTCAGAGTGGAAGGTCTATCTGTAGTGGATGAGGTTTTGCAGCACGGGGCCGCGTACGCAGCCCTGCAACATCCTAAGGAAGGAAGTGCCTGGGTGCCGTCCCTGACTTTAAAGATGTTCGCATCTGAACTACCAGCACAAGCAGGAACTGTGCAATACAGTGCTTTAGTTAAAAAGCTTTCAACACATAGTTCTTCTTAATACGGGAAGAACCAACGGCATTTACGGTTCTCAAACCAACAACTCTGAATTACTAACAGGTCTCTAATACAATAGAGATGTAAAAAAAGCCCCATATTTAACATTTTTAGCCCTTAAACATGAGTACAGATGCAACTATGATCCCAAAAATATCAAAATTCATGCAAGAATTATTACACTTCATTGTTTTCATGAAACACTGAATACTTACTGTTTAATACTTGAATGAAGTATAGAAATGTTTCATAAGAAGGTTTTAAAGGCCCTGTATAATGGAAAACCAAATCATCCTTGTTTTTCCAATTAAACGTTTTTAATATAGTATGGAAACACGTTTTGAAAACATACTATTCAGAACATACAGTCCAAATACAGAGGAAGCTATCAGCAAACGCAATGTCAAGAAAATAAACTCATTTACATATTTCTGCCTATCCAGCCTATAGCAGTTTAGTCTGGACTGCTTTCAGAATGAGGTTCAATAGAAGGCCGCAAAAAAAAAAGAAAAGAGCTCATTTACATATATTCCCACTTTTGGGACTAATAAAGGTTTATCTTATCTTTACTAGACACACAAAACCACATATAGACCATTAAGTACACCTCAGGAAAAAATTAAAAATCAAAAATGTGGAGTATGGGCCCTTTAATGCAAAGTAATCTAATGCAAATGAATTTCTATTGATTGTCTTGATGAATTGAACATTAGAGCACTCAGCAATACACAAAGTCACAATTGTCAAGAAAGTTCTCTCTTATCCATCGTACAGTTTTCTGCAGTAGGTTCACATGCGACTCCAGACCGTCCATAGTTTTGGCACCAACTCAAGTCCCAACACAGGGACCGAGCAAAAGCGTGGACCCTCTGGACGTTCCTGAGGACATCTGAGACCTGCGGCTGGAGGGACCAGGCAGGAGGCCAGTGATTGTGTCTCAAGCTATCTGAGGAATTGAACTCATTTCCAGTTGTTGTCCATTTGTCTCTTCACTCTGGAGACATTTAACACCATTAATGGATTCAACAATCTCAATGTTTGCTGTTGCTCTGTAATTAAGGTTGAACACAAAGCCAAGAACAACAAAAAAAAGACACAGATGTCAATATCTCCTCGTTTAAAAGAGGCAATTCTACCAGGGTCCACCAGAGACCCCTAATTACACCACCATACAAGTCTGAGCTCTGTTATGTAAGGTTCTCTGCAGAATAACTGGGCCAAAGGAACGAGAAAAAAATAACATCCTGTGGTAGGAAAGGCTCGGTTACACAGCCTTAACAACACAGCAGAGTTAAAGGCATGGAGTTATTCTAGTGCTCTATATCAATGAATCCGTCAATCAATCAATCAATCAATCTAGGGGCCTCAGCAAGTAATGTAAACATCTAATCCTTAATTAAAAGCTTCTGTGGAGCAAGAGCAGGTCTTACAGGCTGAACAATATATCAAGAGCCAGTAGTTACTAGTAGCAGTAAAAATAAAGTATTCAAATTAAAACAACAACCATTTTTGGCAAAATCATTTTTTTCAACCTCAGAATCAGAAAACTTTGAGCCTGGAAGAAACTGCTTAAGTTATAACTGTCCAGAGACAAGAAAAATATAAATATATGGTCTAAAATAAATGTCATATAAAAATTCTGCAGAAAACTATAATGCCTGCGTATAAGGCCTATACTATAAGAATAACATGTTCCAGGATGATTGGAATGATGCGCTTAATCAGAAATGGTAGATTTTTGCTTAAAATACAGGATTTACTGTTTAAAGCTTGGCTGCTATGTGCTGTAATTTGTTGAATAACACGAGACAGGTGAGACCACTCACACCATATAACTAAAATGTTGTATAATTATACAGGACTGAGCCAAACAGCCTCTCACCTTTAACTTCTGATGCAGGACTTTACAGCTGGCGATACAGTTCTGTTCCCACAACAGTGACGTAACCCACACTTTGGTATCAGGTGGAACACAATCTAGAGTCACTCACCAACCCAAACACAGTAAAATCATAATCTAGAGCAGTGGTTCCCAACCTGGGGTGCTAGAGATCTCAGGGGGTGCGCACAATTTTATCTGCACCAAGTTTATCAAATTTATATTTTGGAATTTTATACACATTAAATTCATAAAATTCCAATGTCTGAGAAATGTAAAAGTGTGTGTGTGTGTGTGTGTATGTGTGTAAGAGTATGTTTATATACTGTTTATATTTAGCAAATAAAAGTTTGTAATTAATCACTTTATTCTTTTTGTGCGTCTATGCGGGTGGGAGTTGGTGTTGGGGGGCCTGGCTTGTCTAGAACCATGTTCTAGAACATAAAAACTAGTGGTGTGCCGTTATCGGCGTTAACGTGCTGCGTTAATGTGAGACTCTTATCCGGCGATAAATAAAAATAATCTATTCACAAAGTTGGTTTGGGAGCTGGGTCTATGCTACGCAAGCTATGATGACTTTCACCTTGATATTTTAGTGCAGATGTAGACCTACTGTGAAACAGGGACATCACTAGGACGGAAAGACAAGGGGGGCTTAGCCTTAGCCTTAGCCTCCAGGGCTGTAGGAAGGAATTAGTGTGTATA
>JBBJLR010049163.1:0-11814 GCA_037577145.1 Brachypetersius gabonensis
ACACACACACCCAGTTATTCAGATATTAGTCTCTCACACACACACACACACACACACAGTTATTCAGATATTAGTAATACACACACACTTCAGATATTGGTAACACACACACACACACACACACATTCAGATATTAGTAATAGGGAAATTATTATGTAATTATACTTATAAAAATATCAAAGACTTGTAGAAAAAACAATAACCAAAAGACAAAACTCAAACTAAATAGATTTCTGTTTAACATCTTTTTAATTGCATAGAAACTTCAGAAGTAACTTCACAGACGCACTTTAAGCCTGTAGACCTGGGAAACATTTTATTCCCTGCAAAAAGGAAACAAAACACGGTGGACATGCATTTGCCAGATAAATACTACATATGCAAAAAGTCATATGACTGACTGGGTGTTTTTAAAGAGATTAAAACCTACCTGATACTGGACAATAAAACAACATTAAGTGCTCACTGGTGAAACTGCTCGGGCAGTTATGTTGTCCTGTGCCAATACACTCTGCCTCTATGCCTTAAAATTATGGGGGGAAAAAAATCTCCAAAAGCTGCTCAACATTAAACATGTCTCTGTAAACTACCTCCAGAAGTGTTTATACAGACATTAATTTAATTCTCTTAGAATAGCAATATTTTTACACACTTTAAACTATTTATTCACTATAAACACAGTTCAGTGTTGGGTGGGGACCTGGCTAACGGCTCACTGTGAAGAATAAATACACTGAACAGAGAACAGATTTAAATCGGGTTAAAAATACTAATGGATCGAAATGAGCTGAAAAGCACTCTGTGCCACTTAAAAGCTCTGAGTAAATTACATGCAGACACGACGTTACAAACAACATCACTGAGTTCAGAAAGAAAACTGGGTCATGATTTTAATGATTGAAGAGATCAGTAATCCATCACAGCTCAAATCAAGCCAGAGGAGAAAGCAGCGTACTCTGACCAGAGCCACAGAGCAGCCAATGAGACAAAAAGGTTCATCAGCCACATTTTATCTCTCTGGGATAACCTGAGGCGCACAAAGGTCAGACTACAACTAAAAGATCAAGAACACAGTGCAGGCACACATTCAACAATCAATAAGAGTCTTCTCACAGTCTGTCAGTTAATTACCAACAACTACTGAAGTCAAGAGGACTTTAAGTGCAGAAATGGCGTAAGTGCAGACTAATCAGTCATGCGAGGGGAAAATAAGGAAAGCATGCGCTGCTTGGTCTTGTGACGTGCAACTGTGATCACTGACTTAAACACAGAGCTGGACAGTATGAACAAAATACTAATCTACAGTTATTTTGCTTTATTTTGGTGGTATGCAAACAAAACACAAATGTGGCCTGCCTAAAAACTGCACTGTTTTACTAAAACTCGTGTCTGAGATTTAATTAGAAACAGAAAACCTTATTAATTCCAGAGGAAACTGCACAGACACACAGAGACGAGAACAATACAAAATCTAAAATACAGCAAAAAAAGTCAACATAAAATGCACTATGATATATACATAAATGCTGTGTATTAATGTTATAGGCAAAGAACTTACAGTTGCAAGTAATACAAAAGGCTGTAAGGAGAACTGCATGCTGTAGACATCAGAAGTATATAAGTAACACTGACATAAGCAGTGAAATTCACATGGTAAGACTACTGTGCATAAGAAGAAGAAGAAGAAGAAGAAGAGGAGGATGATATTGCACATATGGAGGATGATATAGCACCCATTAAGAAAACTTAATAATAGTGTAAATAGTATGTACTCATTAATCTGGGCCAGGGGTGTCAGCCTGTATTATCTTGCCATATCTCCCACAGCCTAGAAATCAGGATCTTTAAGCAATCACAGAATGTACACAAAATCAACAATAGTATTGGGACAAACTCTAAATGATTGAATTCAAGTAGAAACTTAGGCGGTCTTAATGCTTCAGTATATAGTATACCTATACTCTATCCACCAGAATAGAGTGCAGTGACTAAAATATGAACTCAACAAGTCCAGAAAACACTTGGCCTTTACTCCTGATTAGTTTTAACGAACGGCAGTCTTTGGGAACACTTTCTATAGCAAGCTAATCCGGGCCAGGCCACCCCAGCCTGCATTAAAACCAACAAAACACAGACTGCAGAGTGCTAAACTCTTGTTATGACGCAAATTTGATACGACGGAGCTCATAAAAGGTCAAGAGCACATAAAAGGATTGAACCTTCGACCTAACTAAACAGAGAGAAATTATTTATAGAAACCAGGGTAACTGCAAATATTACGTACACAATTTTGTAAAAGTTATTCAGTAATCTGGTTGCAGTGCCTCCATAATGAAACGTGCATGATCACTGCACGTGGTTGGCACGTTTCTGTAGCTTATTCAACGTGCACGAATATTTAACCACATTAACTAAAATCTACAAAAGCACAGGTGACTACAGCTCATTCGGCGTTGAATTTGTTTTCTCCCCATTTGTGCAAACTGTACTCAAATCTTGCACGACCTCACTGCACTGCATGTGAAAGCGCGAACTAGGCTGCACACCCACTGCCACGCGCGAATCGGAAACATGAGTAAAACTTACGCTGAGACTTCTTTCCCACTGATGATTTGGGCTGACATTTCGGCTGCTGTGGCCTCTCTTCTCCGAGAATGAACTCGCCTGCCTCAAAACTTTTCCACAAGTTCTCCTCAAGTCACCCCTCACTGTTAGAAACCCTTTACGTAGTGTACGTTTCGATGATGGACCGCAATGGTCCGTATGAGACAGTCACCGCAAAGGCTTCGTGAATACCACGTTAACAATGTAGGCGTAACTCTCAGAACCAATCAGGCTGCGCCTTGCGGCATCGTGTACTGACAGTATAGTATCTTACAAAGCATGACGCGTTCAGATGGGCTGCTTTAGACAAAAATAAAGAGCCTCCAGTAGAATTAGAAATGAACAGCCTTCAAGTTGGAGAGTCTCTTGGTTTAAACAACACGAGAAGATGCACATGTACTTTACTTCAGGCACGTTTATGACCTGTCACTCGACTGGACGAAGCCATAATTTACACCTACCTAATGTTTTTCTATATATATGTATGTATGTATGTATATACGCGTTAATTTTGATCCAATTAATCACAACAAATAACGTGTTAAATAATGAATGCTGATTAGTCGCAACACGTTCGGTGTTCTGTCAAAAGGTACATATCGAGATGTGCCCTTCTGCGCATGCGAAATTCCACAGTCTTGGGCATTTTTCGACAAGGCAGTATAATTAATCAGAACACCCGTGCTTGTATGTACGTTGTCTTAAACTGCACCTTATCGAACTTAGATCAATCGTTGTCCTTGCTGAAGCTTATATCCCCTCAGTATATTAGGTCATATTTTTTATTGCCGGGGCCGTTACTGCACATGAACAGTGCAAAAACAGTTATTAAATAAGAGACTGTTGTGTTGATTATTCATTCACTCATAAGCCAACATTTATTTTAAATGTTTTATACTTTTACAGCAAAAAAAAAGTGTGCGAGTAATTTAGATTAATTGATCAGAGAGTTTGTAAATTATTAGATTTGTTAAATCACGTGACACCCGTTTGTATGATGCAATACTGTAAATTCTGTAAAGTTTACATCTTCTTCACACTGCAATCTTGTCTTCTGTGCAATTATACTCTCTTCTGTGCAGCTATACGTTCATTCTGTAAAGTTTACATACACTTCTGTATGGTCTACTTAATGTACTGTCTCACATCCCATTCATACTACTGTCTCATTGCTATAGTGTCTAATTGTTATATTGTTTCTGTTATTCCTTGCACTTTGCTCAGTGCAACAAACTGCCTCCTGTGCAACAATCATACTAATAATGCAATGCTATCAATTCTGTAAGATTTACTAAGCATCCACACTATACTGTAACATACACTTTCATTACAGTTGTCTATTTATTGTGTTGTCTGTTTTCTCTGTCGTAACTTGAACTTGCTGTATGTTACTGTATGCTCCACTGTGATCCATGGAGAAAGGTTGTCTCATCACATTACGTATGTGTACACACCTGCTGATGGCATTAAAATAACCTTGAACCTTGTTTTGTGCAGTACCCATTTGGATATAATGAGGTAAAATAGTCTAAAGTATCTAAAGTATTTCAGTATTTTCACACTTTGAATTTTGAGCTTTAAATGTGTGAGGCTGTTGTCTAGCATCATCCAAACCTATGTGATGAAGGCTTACAAACTATTGCCACTGTCACTGTCTCTAGAGTCTTTTTTTATGAATATGTAAATATATGCTGGGACGTTTAGATAATATTAATACTTTAAATGAGATCAGAGGGAGTGGGATTATAGACAGAATTAGTGACGTAAAAGAATGCAAGCAGCCCAGAAGGGTTTGGCATACGGATCCCTTTTATTTCCAAATATGTACATAAATGGACTCCAAAAAAGCTGTACAAGTTATTACACCATTACACCAACAGGAACTTTAATGATGTTGTATTCAGCCCCCCCCCCCCCCCCCACACACACACACACACCACCACCACCACCACCACACACACACGCACACACCTTTGCAGCTATAATCTTGGTTGCCACAAGATTTTGAAGCGTTTCTGTGTGAAAACTGTGCCCCTTTATTCTGTACAGCATTTATGGGGTCGGCTGATGTTGGACAATCTCGCAATCTTCATTCCAGTTCGTCACAAAGGTGTTGGATGGGTTGAGGTCAAGACTCTGAGGGTCATTTAAGTTCTTCTGCACCAAACTCATCCAACCATGTCTTTATGGACCTTTCTTAATGTTTTGGTGAGTTGAAGCATTAAGATTGCCCTTCACTGGAAGTAAGGGGCCTAGCCCAAATCCTGTAGCCCAATACCTTTGTTCACACAGTGTTCGGCTGCTGGATTGGGACTTTTACTGTGACGGGTGTGTTGGTGCTGCAGGACGGACGTCTCGCCTGGTGAGAGCTGCCTGACAGCAGTGGAGGAGGTAGAGCTAGCTGGCTCGCCAGCTTCGTTTGCCGACAGAAAGGTCAGTTTGTCCTCAAAACGTCTGCGCTGACGTGGCTGTCTGAAGCTGGGTTTGCCATGTAATCGATTTTTTCCTCAGCTCCACTCACTCAGCTGGTATCGGTACAGCAGCCTGACTGGCTTATTGAACACAATTACCTGACGTTGGGTGCTAGCTGACAAGTAAGTTGCTATAATCGAAACGCACAGAGATTTAAGGACCAGTAAGCTGCCTAGTAAGCTTAAGACCAGCCAGGCTGAAACCATAATTCCCAGTCTCTGGGTTTTCGTCTTAAAGACAGTTTAGTCTTGTAGTCTCTGAAACACCGGACGTGTAGCAGCTAACGTTAGCTCGCTAGCTATTGTTTGTGTTGACGTTATTCTTTTGTTCAGCGGAAACGTTAAATCACACGGTTTTCTTCCAGTAAACATAAAGAGATAAAGACCATGGGCAGCGGCCCTTTTAGATGACATGTTAAAGACACTTTTGGTGTATTTTTTTAAGGTTTGTGTGGTGTTATTTGTCAGTGGGACTAGCTTTTATGTTGTAAACATTGGAGCTGTTTAATGGCCCCGGTGTTTTCATGCTCACTAACGTCCAGGTTCATCATAGGAAATCAATGATAAAATTTCTTTCTATAGCGATTGAAAGGCAACGTTTTAATCGTCAAGTTAAGTCAGTGGCTGCCTCGGGTCACATTGTTCTGTATTTGGAAACAAAAACAGGGAAGTTGTTTCTTCATTCCTCTCTGGGCGTAGAGCATTATCTGGAATTGACGACTGTACTTTGGAACAGAAGTTGCGCCATAGAGACTGTGGACAGCTGAGGAAGTAGTTTTGATTGTCTGACACAGGTCTTGAAAATGTCAATGGCCTTCTTTTTATCTTACCTAAATTAACCTATTAGAGTCATCTGAGGTAATTGCAGTCCTTCATACTGAATATCAAATGATCTTTAGGACTTTGAAGACTTTATCGCATCAGGAATGCTGCAAAGTCAAATTAATGTGATTTGTTGGATGTAATTTAATCCCCTACAGGAGATAGTCGCCCTGCCGTGAAGGGTAAGATGTCAGAAGGAATTAATGAGAGGTATCCATTGGTCCGGGTCTCCTCAGCTCCACTAAATCCGTTGTTTTGGTCTCTGTTGATCTTCCTGGACTTGCTGTCGAGTTCACAGGCATCAAGTAAGTTCCTTCCAAACAGATTTCTGTTTTTAAATTTCTTGTTTTGCAAGGCTTATTTGGACAGCACTGGGCTTAGAAAAGAGAATGCCCATTGATTATGTAAAACAGACTATTAGTGCAAAAAGCTAAAACGTGTTTTAATTCTCTGTGATGCATCTCATTATGTAAGGAAATCTTGTGACCTAGGAATTTTGTGATATTATTGCCTTGTGTTTAGTGTTGTGAGTTTACTTGTCAAGTGTCATGCAGGGTGAAGTCAGAACATGCTTCTTTTGAGACATCTGGGAACAGTAATGTGGAGGAGTTTTTCTGTATATGCTTCTATTGACAGTTTAGGGTGTTAATTCATGCCTCAGACGGAGCAGTCTTAAAGTGCAGTGATGTTTGCAGCATGCTCCAGCCTCAGTAACAAGCACTATATTTGTTTCCAGCCAAACTCACTTTAAGCTAAAAGAAAAAGAGAACATAAAACAGCCTACCAATTGTGTGACTCATTATGGTTACATAATCCCACATCACACCCACTTGGGCTTGTTTTTCAAAGGCCTGTAGGTAATGATTGCACTGTCTCATCCCACAGATCTAAACTAGCACTTCAAACACCTTCCCTATTTCGTAGCTTGACTAATATCCTGAACGTGTCCAACGCATCTTCCTCCCCAGGTTGTGTGAGGCCATTTTCCATCCAGCATGGCCGAGTGAATGTGACTGAGACCAACAGAGGCTTCTTCCCTGTGGGCACTGTGCTCCAGTACAGCTGTGATTTAGGCTACACTGTGGATGGTCCCAGCATCGTCATTTGCACCAGAGAGGGACTTTGGTCTTCAGGCCCCCCACACTGTCTATATAATAACTGTGAGTTTGACTTTTTCAAAAAGAAATACCATGTGTACAGGCCACAAAACTTACTAAGTTTAAAAAACCATGCACAGATTGGTGAAAACATAAAGGAACACAACATGCATTTTCTTGGTAAGCTTTTTGGCTACCACAAGAACTGCTTAAGTGCATATTGGCATAGATTCTACAATTTTCTGGAACTGTAGTGGAGGGATGAATGCCATTTCTTTGACAAATATGCCCTCAGTTGGAGTTTTGATGGTGGTGAAGAGTGCTTTCTAACACATTGGTCCAAAATTATCCATTAGAAACATTGGCAACTTTGTTAGATGAACAGTGTACAAGGCATTTACGGCATTTGGCTGACATTTATTTTGTTTTCAACCAATCTGGTCTGTCTGTGTTCTGAACTGTACGGTTCAAAACATAAGTTGCTGAGCTACTTCAATCAGTGTAGAAACAGCTGAATTTATTTTGTCTTGAGTGCATCCAAAGTAAAAAGTTCCTCATGTATTTTATGAAATAACCTTCATTTTTACAGGTTGGATTAGCTATACAAACAGCACTGGTTGTGGTCTTAACAGCCCTCTTCGCTCTTTGGGTCAGACTGATTTATGTTATCAGAAGTGACATGAATCCTACTGCACTTTGAGCTTGCTTTCTATAGTTTCATTACAGTCATGTCTCTGTTTTTTTGTATTTCATGACATGTTTTTTTTCTCAAAATTACATAATCTTTTTTGCCAAGGAGATACATTTTCAGCTCTGTTATGTGTTCTATGTTAATATACCTGGAAGCATCACAGCCAGTTAAAATCACCTAAATCCAAAGGTCACAGTATGCTTTCTTTAACAGGGAGAGGTTTGTGCTGAACATACTTAATAAAATTGTATGAATCATATATTCATATACGTATTTTTGGTGAAACCAATGAGCTTGAATTTAAAGCAGAAAGTGCCAATTTGATTTAGGATTTAGCATACTTATATTACCTAGAGGTGCAGTGAACACTGCCGGTTCATAAGATTTGAAACTGTGTTTTCTGCCTGTAGACTGTGCCCCACCGCTGAAGCCAGAGAACGGAGGTTACGTCTGCCGCCCGTCTCCATGCCATCACTTGATGGTTGAGGGCACAATGGTTGAGTATTTCTGCGATGAGGGCTTCATTCTGAAAGGCGACTACAAATACCTCACCTGCCACAGCGGTGAGTGGGACAGCTCCATGCAGGTCAGCTGTGTGCCAACTCAAGGTCAGTAAAAGTGCTGAAATTACTTACAAGCTGAGAGATTGGTATTCTGATGTGTTTGAAATCATTCACTTGCAGACATTTGCTATATAGTTAACTGACCGGAGAACAACCATGAGTCCGTTTTTTATGACATGCTGATTTTTTCCCGTGACATGCTGATCCCATGACATGCTGATTTTTTTATGCTTTTTTATAGGTCTTAGTGGTCCCCTAATACTGTATCTGAAGCCTCTTTCCGAAAGTCAGCCTTGGTGCAAAATTACAGCCACTTAGAGCCTGATTTCTCAGGTTTCTGTGTCTGGGCGAGGAGGAGAGAGGTAGAGCAAGGTGAAGGGTGGGAGAGGGGCCAGCTTGTGGCCACGGTAAAATGCGCTAATATTTACAGTGTCTAGCAATGGCTACTGCAGTCAGATAGCTGGTAAAAGACAGTTGTATTGGTCTGTAGTGAGATTCGGGACATTTCCTTGATAGCCAGTACCTATAGTCCCGTTGCTGTAAGATTTCTCAAATGTTACCCGTTCTCATTTGATCACCCTGGTTTGCTCATTCTTAGTTATTTTAATAAGGGGAAAGGCAGATATCGGCTCGCGCCATCACACTAACAGTAGCACGGCTGTCCAAATAACAAAGAAGTACAACGCTGGAGTTAATGTGTGTGTCCACACACCACTCACACACATACCGGATGCTATCTACCTTTACATTTGCGACAGTATCCTGCCAAGTGGGCTGTTAGCTGCAGAGCTAAAGGTACAACCACATTCTAAGGATAAAAAGCTCTGTAACCATATACAGCAAAGCAACAAAATTATATAGCGTTAAGTTGACTTACTTCAGCAAGACCAGCTCTGTATTGTGTCGGCGTGTTTCCAGAGAAAATAAAATTAACCCACTGGTTCTTCAGAGGTTCGCATGAAGGAACTAAAAAATACATTTATGCTCATTTGTACATCTAAGCACTGAGCAACTGCCATGCTTCACATGTTTGCAAGCCATGTTGTCTCTAGAAGAAAATGTGGTTTCTCACACACACCAGTGACAGTTGGTGGAGCTAATTTTTTAGGGGAGGGGGGCGTAATTCTCTGGGCTGGCAAAGCATGAGAAAGGGGAGGTAACCTTTTCCCTTATGACCAAATACGGGACCAAATTCTAATTAGGGCCATCTGAGCTGTTGTTCTCTCAATGGTAGAACAGGATGATCCAAACCCTCTACACTTATCACCATTTCTAGCCACTGCAGGACCATAAGCAGGCTAGGGGAACTTGTATTAATGTTAAAAATGTTAGTTCATTCACACTAGTTTGTCCTGGTTGATTGGTAAAAAGTTTCTGGAATTTTCACTAAAATATTTAATTAAAATGCTTAGGTATATTAATAAAATAAATGTGTTTTCCAGGTGAATGTTTTTAATTTGTGATGACTTACCTGTTTAAATTATTTTTAGATGTACAAGGATCTACAAGGACAAGTTTCCTTGCAAAAATGTATAGGTTACTACATATGATGTGTGCATTGCAAAACTATGAAGGCAAATCTAACATAAGCAAGTTGTTTTAGTAACTAGCTGGGCAGTCTAACACACTCAATTAAGGTTAAAGTTTTTGTTTATTTTATGTGCACTATTTAAAGATTTTTTAACACTTACATACAAAGTATAGAATCAATTGCATGCATGTACAGATTTTTATGTTAAATTCTGCAGTGTAATTAAATATTCTGCTTAGACAAATAAAAAGAATTTGTAAGATACCTGTAATATTCCATATATTTTATGCAAGTGCAAACACAAATGCTCTGAGACAGCTAATTTTTAGTACAGGGGGTCCTCGACAATGATGTAACCCGAATTTTGGGGTAAGTTGAAACACACCCTAGCCATTTAACGATCATAAGTTGTAAAATCATAAACACAACTAAGTCACAGAAGAAGAAAAAGGAAAACTGCCTCTCTCAACTGCTGCATTAGGGCGTATTCTCCCACCGTGCACAACCAAGCCCACGTTGTCTTTGAGTAAGCAGAGTGGGACTTGGAGTGAGCGTTGTAAACTCGAAACGTCGTATGTCAGGACCATTGTAACTCGACGACCCCCTGCATTTATTAAGTTATTTTAACATGTAAGTTTGTCTGGTGCCTACTGTTTAATAAAATGTTAAAATGAATGAGCTCTACATATGAATTGCCTCAAAAGATGTTTATTCTGATTGGCCTCGGACTTTCCCTATTATGTAGAGTTCCTGTTTAGTTTGAAAGAGCTGTGAGTACACAGCAGGCAAAACTAAAGATAACCCTCCAGCTTTAAGGGTCATAGACATTGTTTACAAACCTGCTAATGTTAATGAACTGTTCCTTTTGATGCAGTATCCAGCAACAGCATAAGACAAATCCAAGTTCATGTTTGAATCATGTATTTAAACAGTGAGGTAGATTTTTCTGCATTGATCATTCTTATTTAATTGTTGGTGCATCTGGAAATGGAAATAGTTCAGTGTCAAGCAAATTCCAAGAAACCTGGATACAACAGAGTCCTAGTGCTGGGCTGTGTACTATTGTTATGATATGAATTTTTCTTATACTGGTTTAAATAGCCTAAAGATCGTTCAGAAAATACCCTAAAGACTGTGCACTGCTAGGGGAAGGTAACAGTTCAGTTGAACAAGCGAACGCTGAAGCTCTGTGTGAGAGCCATGACATGTCAAATAAACAGTGTGTGAATTATGTGGTAAAATATTTCGGGAGTGCAAATTCTTATTTTTAGCTTTTTCTGTGCATGTAATTTTGTAATATTGATATACCTGCCATTTAGTTCGAGGTTGTCTGATTCTGTACATCAACAAGATCAAACGGGACAAAAGGCTAAATAATCCCAACAGTATATATCCCAACAAAAAAGAAAGAAACATGCATTCGAAGAAACATGCATGTGTTTATCCTTTAGCGGTTAGCTCTTCATGCTCTTCATGTATAGCATTAGTCCGACAGAGTGGATACATTGGCACAACATATTTTAGCCAAGTAATAATAACTTCATTTAAACAGCAGATACCATGGATCAGTGTGCAGCTCAGAGAACTTCACATGGACTCCATTCTAATATAGAACACAGCAAACCATAAAAGAAAATTTGGCGGTTTTGTTGTTTAGTTGTGCATGTGTGCGACGCCATCTTAAAATCGCCACTAGCTGTACTTTTACACGTTTTAAATTTATACAACTTTACTTCTACGGGATACAGGATCTCCAGACAAGGCTCAGGATGACGTCTGAAGTGATTCACAAAAAAACACCGGAACTTCCATTAAAGGAGTTATTTTGCTGTGCGACACAAAAACAGCCTTTTTCCGTCTTAGAAATATTGCCAAGCTTAGGAGCATCTTATCCATATCTAACGCAGAAAAGCTAGTTCACGCATTCATGACCTCCAGACTGGACTATTTTAATGCACTGCTAGGTGGTTGTCCTGCATCCTCAATAAACAAGCTCCAGTTAGTCCAAAATGCAGCCGCCAGGGTTCTCACTAGA
>JBBJLR010049234.1:0-11812 GCA_037577145.1 Brachypetersius gabonensis
CCGGAATCAAATTCCTTGTATGTGTTCACTCACATACTTGGCCAATAAACGCGATTCTGATTCTGATTCTGATTCTGGAGTATATGCAAATTGCTATTATAAAAACTTCAGCAGAAACTTTTCCAATTTCCCATATTTATGTAATTCTCAAAACTTTTGGCCACGACTGTACTGGTTGAACAGTATAGGACCAAGAATGGATTCTTGTGGGACTCCATATGGCAGGTTTCTCCAATTAACAAGTGGCAGTCAAGGTGGAGATGGTGTAAGATGAAAGACTATTTCCTCAGTTCTAGCATCCACGTGTTCAAAGTTAGACATATTAGGCATGATAGACATGATAGGGGTGACAAAGTTCAAGACACTACTTGAGTGAGTGGAGATAAAGTGTGTAATATTTTTGATTTTGTGATGTAGAAAGATACAAATTCATTTCATTTCATAACTGTAAGGAAAACTGGGGTCAACTACATCTCGTGGGTTTGTTAACCTCCCTACTGTGGCAAACAGAGTATGAGTGTTCTTAGTGTTCCAGTTGATACTGATATTACAGAAATATTCCTTCGTAGCTCTGCCCAACTCACGGCTGTAGCTGTGGAGTCTCTCTTTGAATATGTCCAGTTGAGTTTAGTTTGCCTCCAATGATGCCTAGCCTTCCAGAATTTTATCTTAGGATTTGTTACTGATATGAAATGTCTCCATGGCACTTTCTGTCTTTGGTTTTGACTCTGAAAGGTTCTATGGCATCAAGGACACTGAGCAATTTAAAATGATTTGGGAATCATTTCAAGACTGCTGATGCATTTGGAGTAAAGAATATGGCCTTCATAAAGACAGAACTGGCATTTTTGATAGCTATAGGTCTTTTTTGGTTCATAGGAGAAACCAATGCATCACAGAAAATACAGTGATTTAGACCAAACCACATAAAGAGAAGTAATACTGAGGCCTTTAATGCTAATCAAGTCCTGAGTATGACCACAGATGTGGCCGGTCACATGGGGCTGGTCACATACTTCAAAGGTCAAATACAGTGATAATTTCTTTGGCTGTCGTTAGAACTGCCAGTATGGATATTAAAATCTGCCACTACGATAAGTGTCAAAATCAGTGGAGGTCATTAATCGCATTTCAGAAAAATCAGAAAAATGTGCTTTTTATTGCCACCAAAGCACTGTGGTGGAGACCAGAGGCCGTCTTCCTGGAACAACTTGCGTTTTATGACATGTGATGGAAACTATCTGTAGAATACATTACTAATGATTGTTCAGTTACTGTAACATTATTTAGTAAAACATATTGTGAGAACAGAAACGGGCATAGTAGTGCTCTTGCTTATCGAAGTACGTGTTATGTGCTTATCAGACATCTTCTGTGTCCTCCTTTTGTGATGAATTTATGTTTGTGTTTTTTACTGATCTGAGACCTGTCTGAGTGCAAACTGAACCTTCCCCACAAATAATAAAGAAACTGTCTAGTTTAACATAAAATCTGTTTTATTAAAACTCAGAGACCTTTCCTGCAAACATGGGGGACAGTAAAAAAAATCTACAACTTTGGGGAGCTGTTTTATTAAAAACTGATGCACTGCAGCTGTTGTCCAACCAGGTATCAGTCAAGAGTATAAAATCAGTGTTTAATGAACAAGAAAGGGGTAATACAAATTGAGGCCTTTGATGAATAGAGCATAAATTAGTGATTAACCCCAAGAGCACTCTAATCATAGTTTTTACTGGAATATGTCCCAGCATGTCCTGAGAGCAGTCAAGTGTGTTAATATTACCATTATTAACGGCCTTGCAGATATCAGTCTTCTCAAATACTGATTGGATCCTAAAGCTGCTGGTGCTGTGGAAGAGCTCTACCTATAAGAGGGCAGGGCCGTTGGTGACCCTGAATAGGTGGCAGAGTTGCAGGTCGATTCTTAGTTATAACCTGGGGTCTAGTAGCTGTGGAGTCAGAGAGCATAGCTCCTGTAGAAGATAAATCCTCCATTTTCTTATGGAATCCTGGATAAGGATGCAGAGAGGGGGCTTCAAAGCTGTCTTAGGATGAGGGAAATTCCTTAAGCAGAGAATAGATGTGTTCGTTGCCAAGTTCCTCATGATGCTGAAGATTGGCTTCAGGCTTATAGTGTTCTTCTGTTCCTGTGCAGCTCAGGTGAGGAGAGCACTGGCCCAAGGACATTCTTTGAGTGCAACTCCACCATTAAACATGTGAAAACAAATTACCTTGTACCAAGGCACAACATTGAATGCTGTTTTGCCTGTTTAACCATTTTCATCATGAGGGCAGATTTGTTTATGATTTGTGGGTTTCTCTTCTTTGCATTTTAACCTTGTAGGCGGATTGGCAGATGGCTGTTGTCATGTGAAGTGTGAAAAATATCTCAGAACAGATTAAAGTTACATGCTTTCTCAGGGCTCGAAATTGCGACCAAAATTTAATCTATGTGACCTTAAAATATATTGGGGAGCATTGGTGCGAGTGCATGTAATTGTTGTCACGCAACCTTTTTTTAATTTCTCTAAAAAATGTTAACGGTATATGTGTGTTCTGTGTGCTGAATGCTGATACAGTGACTGTTCTGCCGTTGAGATTTTAGATTGGTTAATAATAGCAGTCAGGTGACGGCTACAGCGCGGAAATGTAAATGTAAATATAAAGAGATGAAGAAGTGGGAAAATGAAAAGAACACTGACAGATTTCTTTTGCAAACCACCTAAAGTTACAAATAATGCCGCTGGTGATAGTGATCACATGGTGAATGTTGATTCACCAGCCGAAAAGAAGGCGTACAGTTTTCGGAGAGATGGTTGAAAGACTTCGAGTGGCTCCGATATGAAAATGTCTCTATGCACTGCATTCCCTGCAAAACCTGTGGGACGGAGTTTGCAGGTAACACAGCATTTACCACTGAATCTATGCACTTTAAGCACGAGAGCTTGGTCAAACACGGTGAGAGTGCCAAACACAAGAAACCAGAAGACCGAATTTCAAATCCTGGCTACAGCATGTAAAGTTTCAGTGATTTGTTGTAGCTGGTTGTTGTTAGTGTTGATTGGTGTAGTTTTCAAATTTAAGAAATCTGTTAATATACAATTTGTAGTTGTGGTGCTCATTAATTTTTGGTGGGTGCTCCTAAATTTTTGCTGGTGCTCCTAACTTTTTGAAGTTGGGAGTACCGGTGCTACCAAGTAAAACAGTTAATTTCGAGCCCTGTTTCTTGTTTCTATTATCTAAGTGGAGGTGTTGGTTCATACACTGATGATACTGATCCATGATTAGAGGAACCACTATCTGAATGTGGAGAAATATGTTTCTCCTCAGGATTTAACAGCAGTACATTTTTTGAGCAGTTTTTTTCCATAATTATAACAATGTGATAATGTACGTTTGTGTGTGTACCTAATATAATGAATCACGCACATGATAAATAATTCTTTTAGAGGTCAATCTCCATTTGGAGTATGAACAAATGGCACAAAGTTTTTAAGGGTTTTAAAGATCATTAAAATGTGCCAAAAATGTATTTTCCAATTGGTTCCTTTAATCATGTTTCATGAGTATGTAAAAAAAATGTTTGTCACATGACTGTCCCATTGTGGTGAGCCTGATAGAGAAAAGGCAAAGACACCAAATCTTCAAGCACAGGTCTGTATTGTCAGCTTCCAAATACGAACATGCAACATGTGTACTGCACCCCCAACTGGCTTGAGGCAGTACCCCACCCAATTTCCACACTCGGGAACTCTCACTGGCCATTCACTCCTCTCCAGCAGATAACTCTCCGGAGAAGGGTGAATGGCGAGAAGAGCTCAAACACACAAAATAACACACAAACACACTCAGTCACACAAGCACACTAACAGTCACCCTTCTAAAGTCACCCAGTACACAACCCCCACTTCTCTAAATTGTTTACTCTAAATTGTGTTTCAATATGTTTCATAGATTTAAGATGCTATGAGGACTTGGGTTGCAGGGATTAACCGGTTTGACTATTAACCACGGTGTGAAACATTGTGGTTAATCCACCTTTAAGATCTCCGTCCCCTCTAAGAGAGTATTCATCAGTAGAGGCAATATTCTCTCACCTCATCATTCAAGGCTGAGCTAAGAAAACATGCTCACCTTATTGCACTTCAACTTGGACTGATGTTGTGAACTGTTAAAGCTCTTTGTTTTACATTGTTTTCTTGTTTTTCTTTTATTGTCACTGCATTTAAGGGTTTTAGCAGCAACAACTTACCTCTGCATTTTAAAGTTAAACAGTGCAATTTATGTTCAAATCATCAGGTAAGTCTGAGTTCATTTCTCTTGCTAAAAAGGCATACAAATTGAAAATATAAAAAATGTGTAGTTCATAAAAGAGCTGGATGTGTTTACATTCAAGTTTACTTGAATTTAGTTACATATTCTCTGTTCCATGAGTGTGTTAAAATACAGCTTTAAACATTTGTTTTGTCAGAGATTACTTGAGGGGGGTGGTTTCTCACTTCATTCTGTCAAGCCCTGTCCTCACTTTCAGTTACAAATTCTTTTTGTTTTTCATTCCTAGCGACACCTTGTTTTTTGTTTTTTCATACCTGGCTCTGCCCCTATCATGCCCTCCTGTTTGGTGTCAATGCCTGTGTCATGTCGTCACCTCAGGGAAGAATACAGCAGCACGCACTGGAACTTCTGGCAGGGTATTTATTTTTCTTTTCAACACCCAGAAACTCAATGACTCTTTGGGTCAGCCTCCTGGAGACTCGTCTCGACCGGAGACCCCTCCGTCACTGTCTGGACTGCACACCCCTCTCTCGCACTCTCCGAGGACCACTCCTGGTCCTAATCCAGTCCGGGTCTTGCTTCCCACTCCGCCACAGTCCTGACACACACAAACTGAGGGAAAGGGAGCAGGGAAGTGTAGGAGAACCCCTGCAGTGGGGTAGAGACTCTTCTCGGTCTGACTCCCTTGAGTCAGCTCACCTCTGTAAGAACCAAGTCTCTCCTTTTCTCGCTCCTTGGCAAATCCGGCCCGCGAGCCCACCTTACCTCTCTGGGCATTCATTCAAGATCCTACAGTTAGGACAAATCTCCATCCCATCAACTCACTACTGGAATATCCCAAGGCTCAGTACTGGGGCCCCTACACATTGCAATTTACATCACCACCTTGGGCTTTATAATTTGCTCTCTTATGGCTTCTTTTGAGCATGTTCCACAACCTGCTGGGCTTTATAATTTGCTCTCTTATGGCTTCTTTTGAGCATGTTCCACAACCTACGACCCGACCGAAGAGGCGTCAGCTGTCACTGCTGGGCGATACAGCTTTTTTCCCCAAAATGACTCGTGGAGAATATCCCCACTATGATGATCGGATACCGCGCACTGTGATAGTGGAGAGCCCAGGCTTTAACTCGTCTCTCCACCAATCACAGCGCGCCTTACACCCACACCCTACGTGCTCTACCCTTAATCACCTGTGTGTGCCTCCAATCTCATCACAAGCCTGGAGTACACCTGCTGACTACACACAGGCACCCTGACCCGTGAACGCACCAAAACTCTGACGTAACGTAACTAAACTGAACATAACCTAACGTACCTGCAGGCTGCCTTTAACGGCAGCCTCCCTCAGACCTCACAGCCTGTTCATTTTTAGATTACATTAGATTAGATTCACCTTTATCGTCATTGTACATAGTACAAATACAGGTGCATCGAAATGCATTGTTTTCCATCTAGCCAGAAGTGCATATAATATAATAAAGTGCAGAGTAACAATGTATAAGTTAAACTTATATAACTATGTACAACTTGCCGTGAAATGTCCATGAATGTGGGGATGAGGGGTGGTTAGTGCAATGAGTTAATTGTTCAGCATAGTGATAGTGTTATAGAAAAAAAGTTCCTCAGGCTGCCGGTGCAGCTCTCTGAATCAAACAGGGTTAGCCCTTGTCCCATTACTCAGTAATGATGCATATTCGACCCATCGTAGGTATACTACAACAGGTCAAAAATTTATCATTAATGTATTTTTACCTCTCTCAGAGAAAATGAGGTATCCAAACTCCTGCCTTGTAGCTGCCGTACTATGTCTGCTCTACTCTATACTTACACAGCTGTTATTGTCTCACCAACCTCTGCGACAATTCCTACAAGCTTCAAACTGGCTCAGGTAGTGTCTATGCTCAAGAAGCCTTAAGCTTCAGATCAAACAGAAGCCTGCCATACAATTCACCACAACATTCTCATATTCATCATTTTGAATATGGGCATCTGATGCAGAGCTGATTCTTGGCTCAAACCTTACCTCTCTGGGCATTCATTCAAGATCCTACAGTTAGGACAAATCTCCATCCCATCAACTCACTACTGGAATATCCCAAGGCTCAGTACTGGGGCCCCTACACATTGCAATTTACATCACCACCTTGGGCTTTATAATTTGCTCTCTTATGGCTTCTTTTATCACTGCTGATGACCAACCTTCTCTGACCACATTGCAAATCACATTGCAGTCATTGTGCTTTGCCATATACAACATCAGAAAAATTAGGTCATACCTGACTCAGTATGCCCCCCAAATCAAGTCTTCAACCAACCCAAATGGTTGTATATCACCTCACTGCAAATTGACCTACACTGACTATCCATAGCTGCCTGAATTAAATTCAAGACACTAACTTTTGCCTACAGAATGACATCTGGATATATCCCTCTTGTTTATCTGTAATCTGTCAGCCAACCATAACATTAACTCTGGCTTTTATTTTTTTTTTATTTTTGCCACATTTGGATGTCTATTTCTTGTTTTCCCTGTTGTTAGATACTCTTTTTTGCATCCACCTTCCTGCTCCATCAAAGACACTTTGATACAAAAATCAAAGCAATTTTACAAAACAAAATTATTACCATTATGCTTAAGTGGAAGTAAAAGTATGCTTGAGTAGAAGTACCCATATTTGTTTAAAACGTATATTATATATTAGCCACAACTATTCATAATGTTTTTAGGTGAGCTGGGCAGGGTACACTGTTAAAAATATACTGTAGAAATTACAGTAAATTACTGGCAAAAACGTTGCCAATAATATACTGTAAAATTGTTAATTGCTGTAGAACAGATCTAATTTACAGTTTTTTGTTGTATATGAATTACAGCATTTGCACTGTTTTTTTCTACAGCAATCATGTAATCCTAGCTACAGTAGTGTCTTGTAATGTTAATTTACAATAATTATCTGGCAATTGGTAAAATTACAGGAATTACTTGGCAACTTGAGTTGCCAGTAATCTGTTATAAAAATTTTAAACACAACATGTTTCTGTAAAATATTTGTACAGGAAAATTCTGCACATTGTGTTAATACAGGATTGCCTGCCAAATTCTGCACACCATTAGAGGATATTCAATAAACTTAAATACTGCATCATAAACTATTCACAAATAATTCAAATCCAAAGTCAGAAATTCTGAAAAGCCATACACATTTATTTAAACCCACATTACTTTAGTATTAACTGTAAAACAATGCAAAGCACAAAACCTTGTTTGCTTACAAACAAGTTAACATGAACTTCTGATACGGACAAAACAGCAACAGTTCAAGCTACAACACTGGGGCGATACAGAAATTCCAGAGGCACTAATGGCTGTCTTACACAATGCAAGATCCAAGCGACAATATAACAGAAAGTTTTGTATTTTACTTTTTGGTGTTCAGCTACTATTTAAACATTGATAATTTACATTGAATCTAGCATATACAACTGTTGACAAATGATTTAACATGTTTAGAACATCAGATGCAATATAATATCAGGAAGATAACTTATGTCCATAGATATTCCAGTTGTTTAGAGATAAACAGTCACTTTATGAAGTTATAGAACATAATACACCACAGATACATGCAAAACCACTCAAAGCCCATTATCTTCTTCAGCAGAGTACAGAGATGAGAGTTGGCTGTATGGCTCCTTTTCTCAAAGACTTTTCCTTTTTTCCTGACAACCTTTGTTGGTGGCTTCTTTGAGCCAGTTGTTGGGTTGATTTCGATGAAACATCTATAAATTAAAAACTGAAATGTGAAGAATAATTAAATTTCACTATGCAGCCATTCTGTTTCAAGGGCTTAACATGACTGTGCACACTGTAAAATGATTGTTTTCTAATTTGTACCAGCTTTCCAGACTTGCTGGATTAGGTCATATTTACGCAAAAATAGGGAATTTTAAAGAGCAAGGCACCACTGCATGTGCTCTTGGAATAAATGAACCTCAATTCACTATCATTTCTTTCAAGGTATGGGTGTGTGTTTCAGAAGGTTTCTAAATAATATAAAAAGATTGTATGATAATATGCAACATAAACAAGTTAACCAATAAGTTCAAAGCACATACTCATAAAAAGCATGTAAGATTTTACTAAGTGAACTCACCACTGAATGAATTCAAGTGTGCAGGATGCTTCTTCCTAAAATTGTAATAAATTGAAAACAGTGCTGCAATTCCAGCCACAATGTTGGGATGTGAAGGCACAACTTGACCTTCGATGCTCAACATCCACTCAGTTGCTGTCAGCACATCACCTAAACTCCCCCACCAAAAAAATTGCATATGAAAACTACATTCACATTTCTATTTATTTTTAGAGAGTTCAATATTTTTAGAAAGTGGACTACTGTACAACATGTCAGATGTTTGCTGATACAGTCAAAAACATTAACCATACCTAAGACAATCAGTCTTGAAGTGTCTGGAAGCGACAGTTCTCTTACTGCATAAGCTGTTGTTGCCAACAGCTGAGAAGATAAAATAATCAGAGATTGTCATTCGCGTTGGTACAGTCTTTAACAAAAGTCATTTTCATGTGTCCTCAATGTTTCCTCACAGTCCTCTTTAAAGTGTGCCATAAGCATAAGGACTGCCCACAGGCCAATGGAGGATTCTCTACTGTTATCAAAATTAAGCAAAATCCGCTGCATCTCATCTGCATCTGTTCCTGCTGGCTTTTGCAGAAAGAACTGAACAATGAGCTTTCCTTTTTCTTGCATTGCCTGAACCATTTTATCCAAAACGTTGATATCTGTAAGTAACCAGAAGTGGTTGTATAGTTCTTTGGCTGTAAAAAAGACCAATCATTCTTCAGTTCAGCAACGGATGGAGCTGGACAGGCGTTGATGGTTTTTCGCTGAAGATAATACGTTGCCTTCATTGACTCAGCCACATATGCTCTCTCTGCCCCATACGGTCCTTCTGTGCTGTATAAATCTTTCATTTCTTGCTGCTTTTTTTAAGGCTTTCTTCAGATTCCTCTGGTGGACAACTAGGCTGCCATCTAACACAGCCATACTAGTCAGCTGGACCTCTGTCTACTTCCACAGATGAACCATGGGCCATTTTCTGTTTTCTTTTTCTTGAGAGAGGGCTGCCACGGTTAACACGTTTTCAGCTGTGTTAAGAGGGATCCATAGCCACTTCCAAGTTTTGTCCCATCTTTTTAAATATCAGCAAAACCTTTTGGATACTGACTGACAATCAACTTGGCAACTATAAGGCAGTCCAATCTTGAGGGATTTTTCTCAGTCAGTCTCATTTCATCCACAATTATTCTAACCATTGCCCTGTGGTGTTTAGCAGTGGGATGTCTCTCCTATGGAATGGCCTCTGTGATACCAGAAGGCATTTTGGTCCAAGGCACTTCAAAACTGTCTGACCATAGTCTTATGTCACTGGAGCTGTTGCTTGCAGTGCTAATAGAAGAACCGCTGGTGGAAAAGCCTTGGGCTGTTTTGTCAAAAAGTGCATCAGCAGGTTCTACCGGAGTCAGTGTCACAAGTTTGGTCTGACAGAAAAAACAAGCTCATCACACTTTAATACCACAATAAAATATCCAAAATCAATGGAAAAACAAATATTTCCACCAATTTTTATTATAATTACAACTACCTTCAGCACGCCATGCATTGAGATGTCAACACTGTATAGGAGTGAGTTGGTCTGGGAGATCTTCCTCTTTAATGAACTGCAAATTTTGACTTTACTCCAACATTCATCAGCTTGTGCAAGAGGGATGTCAATTTATCTGCTGGTAGGCCAGGTAACACAGTAAACCCCCAGTTTTAGCAGACCAGGACTAGCGGATCCAGTCACACGCGGATTTCTTTCGAGAATGGAAGTGATCGTTTTACGTGGAAATCTCCAGAACATCGCGGAAACTGCTCCCATATTCTCCCTTTTTGCTTTTTTTGGTGGCAGTGTTTTTCTAATATTAGTTCCAAATTATTAAAAATATAAGTTACTAAACACAAACAGTAATCCAAATATAAAACCGCGCACCTACTCTCACACACACACTGGACGAGCTTCAGCCACGCACATCTCTCTCGCTCTCATTCATGACTTTTCCGGAGCGTGCGCATCTCTCTCTCGATATGTAATTCGCTCCTTGATCTACTTCTGTTAGGCAGTGGACACCAAAATCAATTAGCTCTACAGCCTGCTTTATTTCCACCACAAAGTATGCAATATCACTATTACGGATTAAAATCAACTTGATACCACCCACATGTAGGCCTCCTTCTTCATCTTAGAACAACATACATTCCTTTTTTGTACAATGTACCCTTGATTGTAGCCTCATTAGTGGCTACAGTTGAGTCTGGTGTGAAACTCAGTGCTACAGTTGCTGCTTTGATGTCATTATAGTCAGTAGTATGTCTGGGCCAGACCGTCATGTCGACTGAGGGGAAGAGAGACACAGCAGCAGGCAGCGAGAATTCCATAGAGGCTGTATTTATTGAAAATAAAGAGCACACAAGTCCAACACAAAACAAGCACAAAAGTAGGAGCTTCACCAAAACGAGGGGGACCTTCACCCCTCTGAACCTCCATCACAGGCCAGACTCCGCCTATCCCTGGAGGACTTACTCTCCGAGGGGAAACCCGGTCACTTTCTCACAAAGTCCTTACAGTCTTTTTCCTTTTCCCCCAATCTTTGATGAATGTCTCACCATGTGTAAGATCAACTCATTAGTTCACTCCTGCATAGGACACAAACAAAGAGAGGGGGAGAGGAAGGAAACAAGCAGCCAGCACACGTGCCACTCGTAAACACCGACTCCTCTTTCATGGAAGGCTTTTCTCTCCTTATTCCCCCTAAGCTTGCCGGAGGAGCTGATGCACTGTAGTTCGGAGATCGCCACCTGGGCAAGACTTTCACTCGGGGAAAATGTCACAAGCACACTCACCACATACTCAGGCAGGAAAGTTCTCACCATACAGCAGCGCAATACATTTTCTCAGTGGCTGACTTCAGCCCTGAACAGAGATAGGTTTTCTAACTGGTGCTAAGACATCTGCCCTCCAGCACACAAATCAAGGAACACAGTATCACTGGGATGACCGCGCAAAGACTCTCTGGCTCAGCCAGGATTTAACCACACATTCATCCAATGAACACAAACACAGACACAGACACTTACACACCTTAACAAAACACAGCTGAACACAATCATTAGGTGCCTCCTCCCACTGGTGCTTGCTACATGCACACCTGGCACCTAATGATTACATTCATATTCACACCACCTCTAGCCCAGAGCCCCTGTCTCCTAATATTCTGGTGACCTACTTCTCCTTTGTGATGTCGAAGGTTCACCAGACATCACACAGACCAAAGGGGTTTTTTTACTTAGAAACTGAAGTAGTAAATACACTGCTCACAAAAATTAAAGGAACAATTTTTTATTGGGCCTGGCATGAAATCAATTAAACCTGTCTGATAATGTTCTGGTTGGTTAAGCAGCTGAGGGCATTG
>JBBJLR010049255.1:0-28715 GCA_037577145.1 Brachypetersius gabonensis
GAACCAGACTCTAAACTAAACAAAGGAACAAACCTAACCAAACCCTGAACATACTAGAAAGAAACAGAAACAGAAAATAAAATAAAAGGAAACAGAAAACCACAGCCATGTGTCCAACCAAAAATAGAAAACACGGGCACGTAACCGGGAACCAGGGCCTAAATCCGTCCGAGCCCGTTACAGCATATACAATTTTAGGAATGAATGTTTAGTGTTCCAGTTGCCCATGGAAAGAAGCTGGTTTTTAGTCTGTTGGTTTTGCTTCTAATGTTTCTAGACAACCTTCTACAAACCAACAGAAATTTTAAATATATGCCAGCAGAAATATTCTCCATAACAAAACCTAACAGGGTGAACTTTGAGAGTACAAGAAGCAGGATAACATTTCAGAAACTAGGAGGTAGGAGTGACCTCATTACCTCAGTTAGCACAGCTGAATTACTGTTATAAAAAAGAGGGGAAAAAAAGATATTATTGGTCTCAATGGAATTGTGTTCTTTTTTGGAAAGCGAGAAAGTACGCTCTAACAGGGTGGAAGATGAGTTCAGGGAAAAAGTAAATGACAAAAATAAAACATAAATACAGTTTCACCAGATTTATTTGTGATTAGAAGCAGTTTAACCTAGCCAATAACAAAATAAAAAAATTGAGGTATATTTTAAGATTACTTTGCACTGGGGACATTATACATTTGAATACATCAATTATGTGTTTAAATGTTATGCAAAATACAATATCGAATTTTAAAAGCCTCTATGTAGGTGATCTATAAGGCCTAAATGTATAATTTAAGCCATTTGTTATTAATATGGGACTCATTTTAGAGAAAATGTGAGTAAGTAAATCACAAGAACAGAATTGTTATGGCATAACAGGAACATATACATATATTGCCGTGAGGGGATGGGACTCACCACCACATAAGTGATTTTCCACTGGGCACTGGTCCAGTTACCAAAGGGTGCAGTTTTTATGTTTGGTTCGTTTCTGTGTACACATAGACATTTGTTGAATGTATGAGAACAGAACACTCCAGTACTCCATAGCAAGAGAAATATCTAATTAGCCAAATTAGACACTTTGAAATCTTTTCCAGTTGTCTCAAGCTTTGAAAACAAGCTTGAACCTTGTTCCTTTCTTTCTCATTTAGGACAGTTCTCATTTTGTTTGAAATTATTCGGACGTATGCCCTTAAAGACCAATGCATGTGATTACATTTATGACCGAAACAGGGGTTTTTTTTGTATCCATGAAATTTTTTTTAATGATGTGCTTAACTTTTGCACTCATTAAAATTATTGTTGACACTACTGTTCATAGTGGATAATACTATTTTGTAGGTAACATAAGTAACTGTGCAGTTATAGCACTGGCAATAATTAATAAGTGGTGCTGTATTAACTCTTAAATCACTATTGCTAACTAAAGAGTTCTTGTAGGGAATCAATTAGAGTAGTTCATTGTTAAATAAAAGGGACTTCTAACTCATAACACATCTCACAGAGACCTATTTAGAGTCTTTATAGCAACTAAATGAACATTAACTGCTCATTTGATGATTCTTACAATCTGGAAGCTGATAACCTAAATTCAACAGCAATTAAGAAAGTGTTCATTTGTCAGGCAACTCACCACAGCAGAGGCAAACAATGTGAAATTGTTCTCTGTATTTAACCCAATCACCAAGTGAAGCAACTGGCAGCCAGTAACACAGTGCCCAGGGAGTAGTGTGTGGGGGCAGTACCTTGCTCAAGGGAACCTCAGTGGTCCCACTGGCAGTCTCTTCTGATCTCTAACCATTTAAAATTTACATTTACAGCATTTAGCAAATGCTGTTATCCAGAGCAACGTACATCAACGCTCAAATAGTCCACATCTGTTCTTTATACGTGTGTAGCTATAATTAACTGAACACCCACTATTTAACCAAGTGCCATCTTAACAGACCCTGTCAAAGAAAAGTCAGAGGCCAAAGCATAAATAAAGAAAAAATGGAGTTAAGAGGGTAAGTGACAGAAGGTTTTGGGTTTTTTTGTAGACCACCAGATGTTCTGCACCACAAAGGCATGAACAGAGGCCTGTACAGGCACTACACCACATTGTATTTAATGGTGTTCATACTCATTATACTCCATCCTTCCTTTGAATTTTGGCTAGCATCCTTCATATTTATGTAAGGGCTAAAAATCAGTCAAACAGGACACTAGCTTAAATATTTATAATACTGTTTTGCCGTACCTCTGTTTGCAGGATGTGTGTCAATGCTGCTTCTTCTGAACAGTTATCTTTTAAAGTCCAGTTGAAATAATGATCAGAGATGGCTCACATAAATACAAGGTTCACTTTATGTTGTATCCTAGTTGCACTTTTATTAATATAATCTCTTTTAAATATAAACTGATTCCTATGATTCTCTGTTGATTCTTTGTTAATGTTAGTGTCCTTCTGTCAGGTACTGTGTACTGTGATGGTAGCGGCCGCCCTTATCTGTTGGATTATGGTTTGGGGACTTTTATTATGATGGCTGAGGAAACTGGTCTTGTATTGGTGTAATGTGTCCCAGCTGACCGTTGTGCCCAGAAAATAAGGCGTCTGTGTTGATTGGATTTGTGAGTTTGGTCTTTTGTATTTATGTTTGTGACCTTAGTGTCAGACCACCATCATCCCGGCCTTGGTTAATGTAGCAGTAGATAATGGTGTGCCTGTACCTTTAAGGCAGGTGAGGCACTAATGCACACACCTACCGTGAGTGAATCAATCAATGGTGAGGTATGGGTAGACAGGCCCTGCGTCCGAAATCGCATACTACCCTACTATATAGTATGCGAAAACAGTATGCGAGGCGAGTAGTATGTCCGAATTCATGGTATTCGAAAACCAGTAAGCGAGAAGTTCCCGGATGACCTACTGCTTCTGGCCGAATTCTGTAGTAGAGAGGCGCTGGACACTGCACTATCCCATAAGGCAGCGGGAGAGGCGGCGGCATATTAAAAAATGGCGGAAAACGGAGATGCGGCTCTTTTCAAGTGTAAGTACCTTAAGGAAGACATTAAATTACACATTCATTGTGGTTAAATTACACTTGTGAGAAAATGCCCTCTGTAAATGTAAAAAATAACACGCTGTTGTGACGACACATGACATGTGACAACTTCAACACAGCGGATGTAGTGCGTCCGAATTCCATTCATACTGCCCTCATTCATACTGTATAGAACGTACTATTTTGGTAGAGCAGTACGTTCTAACTCAAATGTAGTACCTAGTATGTAGTATGCAATTTCGGACGCAGCCTATGGGTGTGTGCACTGATTGTGTAACAAGCTTGTTGCCCTGTGTTCTCATCTCCTCAGCTATTGGGGTGGTTGTCTTCCACCCCCGTATGTTTGCGGTGACCTGTTTGGGGTTGTACTGTGCTTCCTGGCCCTCTGTGGTATGTGTCCAGTCAGCCACCTTATGCTTCCATTGTGGTTAACTTGGTCCATTCATTATTTTTGTATCTTTCAGCAGGTTGTACAGTGTGTAAATTGGGGAGATCCTCCAGTTTGCTGCTACTGTTTTGCCTCTATTTGATTCCTTTAGTTCCAGAATCCTTCACTGCGCTGGCAGTGCTGTCTTCGGTGCAGCCCTTTTTAGATGTTCATCAGTCTGCATGGGCATGGTGGTTCCCCATGACAGAATGCAGTGCTCTGTGCTCCTGTTTCTGTGTCTCTCTGTGTCTCTCTCTCTCCCCTTTTACCTTCTTTTGAGTAGTTTGTGTTACATTGTTTTACTGTTTGTGTTTTGAGTGATTTTGTTTGCCTGATTGTAATTTGTAGTGTTTTGATCCATTATTATTTTGAGTTATTTTGTCCTCTCTGTCCTGTTGCTGTTCCTGTGTGTATTTATAGTGTTTATTGGAAAATGCAGAGTTAAGATTGTTGTGTGTATTTATTTTTTGTTTGTAGCATTGTGATAGTCTGTGATATGTTTTTATGTAATGTCCTTTGATTCACCTGCATGTGTTTGCTGTGAACACTTTTATACTTCCTTATGAATTGCTCACTTGAATGAACACGTGTTTGCTGTGAAACCTTTTGTGCTCCTTTACGAATCATTCATTGAATGAATTTATGCTCAAAGGACCTGTTTTAAAAATAAAGATTGCTGTCTTGGAAATGGATGTCTGCGAATGTGCGTGGAGAAGAAGGGGAATCGTGACACTTTCCTAAGAAGAGCTAAACATGATTTAGAGTAAATTATTACCAACTACTGACATGTTACTGTGTTCTACTGTGTTAGGAGTTCATCATGAAAAAGAACAGGATTGTAAAGTGAAACACACGGGTACACATTACCAATGAGAAAAGCATTACTGTTCTTTCTGAGGATTTAATAATGAACAAGGTCAGTATTATGAAGTGATGTTTAATACACCAATAGTTGATCAATATTGAAATCCTCACAAACATGGGAATTACAAGGCAAATAAACACACAAAAAAAAAATTAAATAAAAAATGTGGCATCAATAATAGGTCTAGCATTAGTTACCCGTGTTAAGATGGATGCATTCTGCCTGTTTATGTGCGACACTTGAGCATGGGTTTAAACACACCTTTGATGAGCTGTGTGCTTCGTAGTGTGCCTATCCTGCTCATGTACACATGAGCACCGAATTGGGAGAATTGTCTAAAACAGTGGGCGAGATATTACACATATTGCTGATGACCTGTTCCATTGAATTTAATAATTCAGTATAAGGGTGATCCCCATGCACTTTGTATGTTCTATCAAACAGTGACTTATTTGTCACTTAACAGTTAGCATTGTCAACAAACAGGAACATTAATTGATTATATGGTGCATTTTACAAGCAATATTGGAGTTAATTTTCATAAAAAACAACGCATTTTTTTACACAGAAGACCAGAAAGTCTTGGGATCTAAGATAAGATAAGATCAACCTTCATTAGTCCACATTACAAGGGGAAAATGTCCATTGTGGCGGCAGAAAATGGACAGAACAAAGTTAAGAGCAGCAAAAATGAAAAACAATAGAATAAAACTATACCAACGTACAGTATAAAAAGTACACTACACAAACAGTCTAGAAATATATATTTCTTGCAATCTAAAAAAAAAGATACCTTGCAAAGATTCTAGGCCTGTCTGACAAAAAGCCTTCTTGCTTATAAAAATACTGTATGGTTCACAAAATCATATCACAAAGGGAGGGAAGACATAATTGTTAAAACGGGTGGAAAAAAACTGACAGAGATCAAAGACAGCTGACCTGCAGGACTTTACAGTGGGGGGCTGAATTCCAGAGACTTGAAGATGACCGCTTTGTTCGTTGTGCTTAAGCTAAGAGATTGTTTTCATCATTACCAGTGTTTGAAATTGATGAATATGAAGAGTCTTTTTGTTCAGTTTACATCCTTGGACTATATTTGTCCATCAAAACAATGACAGAGAAGACACACAGCTGACATTTTTGAAGTATGGAGCATGATGATGCAATATACAAAAGACCATGCTGCTGTCTGTGAATCTTTACTTACTAAAAACAGAAATAAAGATTTGTGTGTAAGAACACAAATGACAATATTTGGTTATAGAAGATTTAAAGTATCTGTAACGTGTTGTTTCCCCTTATATTTTGGTTATATCTTTTATAACCAAATACTGTCATTTGTGTTCTTACACATGATTTCTTTATTTCTGGATTTAGTATACTTTAGCCAACATTGCTAAACATTCCATTCAGTTGTTATGTTCATACAGTATCTCTATATATATATATAGAAACTATCTGCAAAAACCAAGACTTATACATATAGCCACTCATTCTGTCTAAAGTAGTTTAGTCTCAAATATTCACATTAAAATTAGAAAGAGTGACTTTTAAGTCACAATACAAATCGTTAATCAGGGGGGATCATTTACATAATTTAGTATTAAAGGCAGGGCAATGAAAAAGCCTGTTTAATTCTATGGGATAGAGAGGTCAAAAAATGGTCATGTGAAAAATATATTGTCTCTTGCTTCTGCTTCTGTCCCTGTGACCGTTTACGTCAGTGCTGCCACAACAACTCTGGACTTGAATAACACCTCACTTTATAATTAAAGGCCATCTCAAATATCCCCTTCCTCGCCACACTGCTAGACATTTGCAATCCCACCTGGGCACCAACAATACCCCTTAAGCCCTTCCAATCCTGATTCCACCCACTACACAGCAAGGTTATGAAGGATCATGATCTCCTGCCTGCTAACTCAGGACGCTAAATCTTTGCCTTCTCATTGACCTCAGTCAGGTTGAGTATAATTAATGCTGTAAGTCACCAGGGATAGAGTTAAAAAGGTGGTAGTCAGTGCCCAATTAGTCATTTGTCTGTTTGATCATTCTCTACAGTTATAGTTATCAGTAGCAATACTATTAATTCTTGCACAGTGTACCCTCCCAAAGTCACAGTTCACAGTTCGCAGTTTCAGGTTTTTTTTAAAGAACCTATTAATTGTTTGTGGAAAACCTTAGTAAAAATGTGTAAGTAAAACTTACTTAGTAAAACCTTAGCAAATCTTAGTAAACTGCAAATATCCTCTGCATTTATGGGGCTTTTTTCGTGGCAATATGTAATTTGTCATGCATTTTAGTGCTAAATTATTAAGAAAAATGTAATTTACTAATTTTGTAACATAAATAGTAATGTAAATTCAGCTAAAGTTCCATACAAAAATAACTCATCCTGGGATGGCGAAATACCCCTGTGCTCAGAGTCAATCCAAAAGTGGGCATTAGTGTGTGGGAACAGTACGTTGCTCACTGATGACAGTATGTCACTGATGACACTAGCAGTTAGGATTCAAACCCACAACCTTCTGATTGCAAGGGCAACTCCCTAATCACTAGGCCACCAACTGCCCCAATAATAAGATATAATAAGATAGCAAGATGCAATTTAACCATGCAAAGAACCATTTAAACATTCAGTGCGTTCTCTGAGTCATTATTCTTTAACGAAGAATCCTTAAAAAGCTCCCTTTTAAGTGTGTGGTTGACTGAAGCTAGCATATAGTTTTGTGGACATTTGACCAAAACATGCTCGGTTTAACTACATCATTTACAATAGTTAGCTGGGTAGAGATGGAAAAGGGGAAAGAGAAAGAAAAAGGACCCTACAGGGAGAAATTAAATGGAAAATGCCAATCAACTAATAATGGCAAATAATGGAGATCCATAAGACTTGGCAACCCAAAACCGGATGACCCTGATTCTCCACTCACATTCCCAAACATTATACACTTTAATTGTAATGTTACATATTAAGAAACTCATTCGTGTGTTTGTATCCTGCAAGGCTGACTCCTGTAATGTCACAGGTCTTCTTAAAAAGATCATTAGAGAGCCATAGCTTGTTCACAATGCTGTTTCTAGAGTTCTAACAAAATCATTTTTATTAATCTTGATTTAACCAGGTTTTTCCATTGAGATCACAGATTTCTTTTGCAAGGGATACCCGTCCAAAAATGCAGCAACACAATTACTGTCCGACATAATAGAAAAAATTATTACAATATACTTCTATAAAACACTTGCAAACAGAACGCCTGGACTCCAGTGTTTTCACGTGAGCTTTAAAAGCATTCAGCATTTTGCCTAAAACCTAAAAGCTTTCTTTCCCAAAGCAGTTCTTACTTTTGGAACAACCAATTTCAAAATAATCACCGAATACAGAATATGTCCTGCTAACTTTCATATCAAAGTGATAATTATTAAGAAGGGATTCTTGCCAGACTGGATTTATAGATGAACACATACCAATGACTGAAGCTGCATGGATATAAAGGTGACTTGTTTATTTTAGTATAGAGCACACAATGATGAGTGCGAAAACCACATTTTGTAATAAACCTCTGTCCCCCATGATACACAATATCCAATATTACTTCAGTTCTTACACACATCAGATACAGAAAAAAGTCCAAAGTATCACTCAATGGTTCAAGCCTAAATATGTGTTTGATGAATTTCAACCTGGTAAGTCCCTTAGATCAGCTAGTGGTGTCCAAAGCTAAACGGGATGAAATGGCATATAGTCATTATGCTGCCCACTGCTGGAGATGGAAAACAGTTTTGTTTTCTGCTATACATTCAAAACCTGCACTTTTATTTACTTTCCTATACTTTTTTAAAAAACCTATTTATTTAAACCTATTTGCCTTAAATCTTGCTTTATTCTATATTGGTTACTTTCATTTATGGGTTACTTTCATTGTTTAATTTTTATTCTTTTTATGCCCATTTATCTCTGTAACCCCTTTTGTGTAAAATAAATAAACTTTTCATCCCACAATCTGTTTATAAACAGATTATTAATGCAGTTTTACATTTACATTTCCATCAATAGGTTCGGCACTTTTCACCTTTGTTCTGTTAGTTTCAATGTTAGGAAATGTAAAAGATGACTTTATATCTGCACAATGAGACTATACAAACAAAAACACCAAACCAAGTATATTATCTTGTATTTACAAGCATAAAGGTTTAAAATCTTAGCAATGGCTTGATTATCTGAATACTTGAATAGCAATTTATGTTGATATTCCACTTTGAATTAAGTTTTCATATTTGGAGTCCAATATCATCAAAATATTCTGGAAACATATGTATGGCTTATTAATTTTCCGTGTCACACTGCCTGCACTTCAAACAGCCATGAAACAAAAAAATGCCGGTGAAATCACATGTGGGAGAACTTTAAATAATTAGACTCTAAGAAAAAATGTTGGTATGAATCATCTCAAATATGAAAATGTAGTTTACTTTTACATTTACGGCAGATACTCTTACATCAGTGTACATCAGTGTATAAGTAGTGATACATATAGTCATACTTCTGCTGCTGGTTCAGTTGTGGACGTCTTAATGTTCGGATGGGCACATAGCTCCAAAAACCACTCAGTCCTCCATTCAACTCTCTGTAGCTTTGACTGAGCTCAGCCTGGCCTGCTTGTCATTCTTATTGCTGATTTGCATGATAAAAAAATGCAAAAAGGCAAATATATTAACTTTTATAGTAAGTAAAACAACTTTATAAAATGAATAAAGTGCTAACTGAAACCAATTAAAATTAATATAATGAAGGTAAATAAAACATTTTATACATTCATTCATTTTCTGTGAACCCTAGGGTTGCAAGTACCTGGAGCCTATTTAGAGTAAATTTAGAATCCTTGATTCACCTGACGCGCATGTCTTTGGACTGTGGGAGAAACCGGAGACCACAGAGGAAACTCACGCCACCAAGAGGAGAACATGCAAAGTACACACACACAAGACCAGAACCCAGTTTCGAACCCACAAGCTTAAAGACAACAGTGCTATGCACTGCACCACCATGAGGTAAATAAACAATAATTTTAAATTACTTCTAATATTATTACACTCTTAGCATCTATGTGACTCATAAATGCTGTATTTGAACAATGCATTGGACTCACTACATGACTTTCAATGCCACCATATCACTTTTCATACTGCATTACTTGCTATCTCAATCAGGAATCTTGTCATTGTGGTTTGTACACTATGCAACTCATGTGGGACATGGGGTTACACATTACAAGATCTTCCACCTGGAGGAATCTCTGAGTCTTACTGGTCGCCAAACTATGGTTTGTAATGAAAATAGAAGCTAGAAGCAACAGGGAAATAACCCATTACCATGCATGAAAATTGGGCTACATCCAAATAGCTCAATTTAACTTTCTTTCTAATTCATTTTCCTTGATTTTGACTGACTGAGTAGTCATGTGGATCCACATGCTAGGCAGCTCTTACTGAAAGGCATCAGCATATTTGAACAATTCACACATTGTGAACGAGAGCTGATTTGTGAGCCCTGAGCAAACCCAGGCTTGCCTCTGATTTGGGGCTTTTGTCAGCAATTTCCAAAAACAGTCAGTGAGTAGAAAATCAGGGCTAATATCACGTTGCTTTAAAAGGCAATTGTTGTTGCTTTTCATTTTATGCGCAAGCAGCTGGGCTTCAGCTGACTATTAATAGGGCTGGGTATCAAGACCGACTCCAAATTGACACTGGTTTCAAACGTTTTTTGATTCTCCAATTCAGTTCCTAACTACTGCATATTTCCTCCAGGACCTGCTATGTGGACATTGTGTTTTTTCAATATGTCAACAAAGCCTGTGAGAAGATAGACTTTTGTTTAAATCCTCAGCCATGGCTGATCACAGCAAATGGCCGAAAGTGTATTTTAGCCACACAATAAAATGCAAGGAGTAAGAATTTTCTTTATTGTTCTGTTATTTTTCTTAATAGTTTCTGTTTGTAAACATTTATGCTGATCATTAGATGTAATGAAAAGTATTAACTGAAATGATACTCAGGCCTAACCATTAATGCATTTTTGTTACCTACTGGTTCATAACAATATCTAGTTATGCTCAGAAAAGTCTAATAAGATATATTGTTATGTAATTCGCAGTATCACAGTGACAATAAATATTGTCAAATTGATTGGCTGTAATTCAGATCCTGTAAAATGGTATTTTGGCCAGCCCTTTTCTGATAGAAATGTGGCTTTCAGTGCTCTATGAGTGAAAAATCATTCGTATTGAATTCCACAAATGCATTTTTCACAAAATATTTTGAAACCAGTATATGAAACACTGTTAAGTGCAAATTGAAAGGCACATTTCATTATAAAAGTCTTTCTTCCTCCCTTTGGCTGACGATAATTTAATAAGATCTAAAAACATTGACATTTATTCTTCATGTAAGATCATTTCCAAGATTTTGCTTATTAATGCATTAATGTTTATTCTGTTGTGCTCTGCTAGTTTCTGCTGTGTGCTAACTTTTGTGAGCAACCTCAGGGCTGAAAAAGGATGAATATATTTATATATATGTGTGTGTGTGTGTGTGTGTGTGTGTGTGTACAATGTATTCTGTAGGTAAGCTAAAGTATTGAAAGTATTTAAGATCACAGATTTAGGTACTGAGCTTTGTCACTTCAGGAATTTGAATTTCTAAAACGCAGTCTCTCTCCTTGTTAATTAAAGGAGGTTGTTAATACGTTTGGCAGCCAGATGGCCGTGCATTTGTTCCAGTCTATTCGAGGTAAAACCTCCCCTGCACAATTTTAAGGCTTGCCAAATTACAAAGTGACTTTTATAATAAGTTATTTTTTTTAACCAAGGGGTAAAATGAATATTTCATGTTGAGCTAAAAGCATTCTGTTTGATTTTCTGTTTCATAATTGTTGATTGACATTTAATTTAGCATCATACATTTCCATAAACATGAACAGAAAAAAGATCAAGAACATCGCTTTGCCTTTTGTGGACAAAGCTTGTTCAAAATGTTATGGTTGGCTCAAGTTTTTGAAGCTCTCTGACCTTTTTGACACATTAGGCTTGGGCTCAATCCAGCATTGAGATATACACAAAGAACATGTATTCTTTTCTGCTACTCTAAATCTGGGTTGTCTATCATCAGAAATTACCAAGCTCCAACTAATAACCTTCTATTATCCTGTCTACATGAACACTAACATGACATTAATGAATACAAGACCATTAACCAAACCTGAATGATCTAGACAGCTGGCAAGCCTTAGGTAGCAAGCTAAGCTTAACAAGTTCATCTAATTGTAACTTCTCTTGTATGATTTGACTTGAAGAGTCAATCTTCTGCCTTTTCCTTTTGTGCATCCTAATTAGTAGAACAAAAAGAACAATGATAGCTTCTAAATTACAAGTTTACTATAGGAAAATCCAATGGTGCAAGAGATGGCCCAGAAGGTACCACTGAGTTACTCACATTTTAACCTGCTAGCTAGTTGTGGCAGTACTATCTAACTAAATACATCCAAATGTCATTGACTAACTTTAACATTACCTGTATAGCTGATGCACAAGCCTATGAGTACCGTAATTAGGCTACATTTTGCTTGCCAGCTCATGTAGAGCTGTTTTAGATTCTATTTTTGTGGATAAGATTAACAAGACAACTAAATTCTAAATTCAGCAACAAAACATTCTGCAACAGCCTTAGAAGACCTTTTGTTCCCACACATAATGGACTGAATTGGTTCTGTTTTGGGTATTTGATGGCTTGGCTATGACTGGCTGGATTGCTGATCAATCAATCTGAATTTACCATTAGTACTTAGAGCTTCTGGGGACTAGCACCAACTGCCTGCGAAGTTGCAGTTTGCAGACCTTTTGTAGAACCTAACTAATTGTTAGCGGAAACCACTGAAAATTCGCACAAACCCCAAATATTCCCCCAAAATACATAACATAACATAAATGTTAACATAAATTCAGTTACATTTCCATTTAAATTGAACATAAAGCAACTGTATATGAAAATGCATCTTGGGATGGTGAAATACCTTCATTACACTTTCATCATACTGAACAGTTAATTAATAAGCATCATCATTGTCTTTAATCAATATCATTCATTGTAGGTGAATTTTGCTGTATTTTATTACTGACAATTAAATTAAATAATCACTGTATTTAGTCTGTTTATACCAATGACAACACATACCAAAGAAAATGCACTTTCATGATTTACAGTACAGTATGTTTATTGTCTGTCTAAGCATGTATTGAACTGAGTTTCAAATGAAATATTGTTTTGAATTTGAACATAAATATATGTTTTGAATTTGAACATAAATATATGTTTTGGGAACATATTTGGGGGCATATTACACTTTAAAAATTACTCATTTATAGGGTTTTTCTACTGCTTTACAAATTCGTGGCTTTTCACATTCATAGGTGCACAATTTTTTGGGGTGTTGACTGTACTGTTAACAATGGCCAACAAGGACTAACCTGGCTAGAACCTGTTTTACGCGGTCACATGGGTATGATGTCATTTAATGCCCCAACTTCCCAGGTGAATGAAAAAGAATACAAACATGTGGATGCCAAAAATTATGTGTTATTTTGATGCCTTTTGTCCTTTGAAAGAGAAGGACAGTTAAATGGTCCTATTTGTCCATTTATACCTGGCACCCCTGCTATAGCTTATAGCTTTAATGTGGAACACAGAACATTGCTGTAAGCATTTGATTGCATTAATCTACAAGATCAGATACTACTCCATAGCCCGATGCTGGGGGCTTACAGCATTGTAGTTGACAATCAGTATTGGGCATGGTGACCTTCAGCCCGTGTACTGCTATAGTTTTCTTAGAGATTATACAAGCTGTGTGTGCACAACTGAACACCTGCATCAGCAATGGGTGCACTTTAAAGGAGCTGAATTCCCTAACTAGAACAAGTGTCTGGAAAAAGTCAACAAAGCTGTATCTTGGGCATTATAGTATGCCAGAATATCGAATTGTGAACAAAATATTTGAATAATATGAATAATATGAATATTTAATACTTTTTTCTTTCTAAATGTTCTTAGCCACCAAAAAAGTAATTCACCAATACCAATTTACAATATAAAAGTACTGTTTAGAGCAGCTAGATACATATAAATATATGAATAGTATAATTAGACTACATTTTGGGCCACATTTGCTTCAAGTCTCAGTATTTCCGTTGATGACTGCTGTGCACCTGGAGCTATTTTCCCAGCTTAAAGACCTGGTCCATTCAAATTAATGTACAGCCTCTTCCTGCTTTCTGTTAGTCCCTTTTCTGCTCTTCTGCTTTTAATTTTAGAACATTTCATTTAAAACTGAAAGTATTTTGATATTTTATTAATCGCTTTTACCCCTGTAGACTATATTTAGCCCATGCATAAATCATATCATTGCTGGAGAGGCTCAATGTAAGAATATTTTCTTGTGAGTTTACTCAAAGCAGAGAAAGATCTTCAGATGTTTGGGTCTAAAATAAATGGATGGTGTCTTTCAATTCACATCACTGACAGTGTTAGGATAAAAAATGTCATTAATGTCATTATTATGTGGATACAGTGTAAGAAAAACTGGAATACATTTTTTAAACCTTGCAAAGTCGGTTTCTTAAATGTGTTTCTTAAATGTGTTCTGTTTCTTAAGAATTGTAGGTGCATATCACAGGTTGAAGGGAGAGATTATTAGGCTATGTGGGTGTTTTCTAGTTTGTTGAAGTATGCCTTTAAGTCTGGGATTTGCCCAGCAACAGGGACGTGTCTAGGGCTGAGGCGTAAGGGAGCACCAGCCCGACAGAAATTCGGCTGGCCCTGCACTGAAGCTAGTGGTTGAGTGGCATTCAAGTTGTCAGTCTTGGGTAGTTGGGTATTTTCTGTTGCTTATGCGAGAAGGTGGTTGTATTCCATTTGCAGAACCTCATTGCACACATTGAGCTCTGAAGAGCACAGTCTTGGGGGTTCAGTGCAGTCTTAGGGGTTCAATGCACAGTCTTGAGGGTTCACACTGCATTTGTAGCTGCTTTACATCTCTCCTTGTTGCAAAGTGCAACCATCAGTCAGTTCTGATAGGTAGTTGTCCTTTATGGCAGTAGGTAGAAAGTACTCCCCATGTCAGAAAGCGATCTACTATTACCACTGTCATTTCTGGTCTTTCTCACACTCTAGGGAAGATCTAGGGGGTATAATTAGATCAATTTGGAGGATTGATGAATGGTTCATTTTTTGAGTTGAGTGCAAAAACAGAAGTAAGCCTCTCCCAAAAACAACAGGAAAACAGGCATCTTGGTTCACAAAAAATGAGCCCAGTGTGACCCCTCAACTCTACCAGAGGCACACTCTACCAGGAGTGTTTTCAGTTTCCTTCACTGAATGTGACAAGCCAAAAAAATACACACACAAGTGTTTTACTAAAGGATTATGTTTTTGAACTCAATATGTGCCAAGAATACAGGAAGCAGGCATAGTCTTTTTTAAAAAATTGAACTTATAAAATACTATATATTATTTATGCACATTTATAAAGATTTATGGATGTTGTGCCTAAAAGTAAGATTATTTTATCAATTATTTATAATGCACATTTTATGAATCATTTATAATTCACCAAATCGTTTTATGAATCATTCAAATACTATGACATCTTTATTCTCATCTTTATTCAAGAGTTATTTAAAGCAGTTAACAAGTAAACAACGCATATCGCATGTTTGCTTTAGGGTCTGTTTATGTTGGATTGCCTGTGTAACAATTGCCTGTCGTGCAAAAACAACATTTGGTGCATTTTGATGTCAGTCAGAAAGCCCTTTCCTGCCAAAGCAGGCGAAAACCCTCTCTAATGATAGTGAAGTCAGGTATGCTAAACTAGACACTTCTAGTTTAAGAAAAAGCAGTTTTGCAGTTGATCAAATAAAGCATTAAGAATAATAACAAGTACATGAACAGAGAGGCTTGAACCTCTGCATATTTTATCTCAATCTGTTTAAGTGTCTTCTTGGTCAGCGTGTATGATATAATATTAATGTTTCTTCAGAGTCTGTTTTGGTGAGGTGGAGTTCAGCCTCATGTCAGGAATAGGGGGCGGCTCAGTTCTAGGTATGCATCACTCTTTGGTGCCCCCTGTGGTGCAGGAGATTTCCTCTCAAAAACAGATACCAGATGCATCACCACATTGCTGGATATCCTGCCATTAAAACCCTGAATGCATTGTAATGCATAGCAAAGCATACCACACTTATTTAGATTAACATTCAGACAAATAGCAGTAATAGGTACAAATAAACCTACTTTTTATAGGTAATAGTAAACCTCGTGTCGAAAATTGAAGTTCAAATCCCGATTTCAGCAACAAAACTGAAACATGTTTCCTTTAATCTTGTCATTTTTTCCAGTTACTCAAGCAACCACTTAGATAAGACCATGGCTGTTGTCACATAATTTACTATGCTCTGGAATAGTCCACATCTGACTTGAAGTAAAGCTTAATGAGGTCAGAGACCTTGCAAAAATAATATTAGGTAAACAACTAAATGCCCTAAAGTTTTAATTCCACATATAAATGGTAATAGAGCATTAAACTTGGGAGAAATATCTCATATTTAAAGATTTTTTTCCCCATGCAAATTTGACCGTTGAGCTTTAAGGATTTTGACCACAATTTTTTTCTTGAGAGTTCACACTGCATTTTTATAGCTGCTTCAGGCTGTGTATAGGTATAGGGACTGCCCATTCCAGAATGTGATCTACAATCATCAAGGGGATTTCTGTCCACTCTGGTGCTCTAGGTGAGATGTACAGCGTAATCAACAATAACTTGGTTGCTCTGGGTGGTTGAATGACAACACTTTTTTTTCAGAGTCATTATGGAAAACATGCCCCCCCACACACACAAAAACAGAACAAAAAACAGCACCTTGGCGGGGTCTATGTCTTGTTCGCATTTTACGTACCACTTACGTCTATGTGTGCTTGCATACCACTTATGTCAATCCCTGCATGTTATGTGATTTAATCAGAAGTAAATAATCCACAGTGTCTTCATGACAGATTGAATCAGGTTTTCATGTTCCCTGTTTTTGTCAGATGCTACATTGGCAAACTGATAAAGAAGTATACATTTTTGTCGTAACTTGCTATTCCATGAAATTCTACAGTTTAGCTATGAACTTTCCAAATCTAGTGTTAGCTAATGTTTCATGCAGCCAAAACTGCGTGGTAGTGTTGGTGTCTTGTTTGGATGTTTTACTTGTATAGTTTTCTAACAGAGGGTGTTAATAATGCTAACATTTTAATACACTATAGTATTGGGACACACCTGTTTTTCAAGGTTTGGGTTAGACCTCTTACTTCCAGTGAAGGATAATCTTAATGCTTCAGCAAACAAAGATTTGTTCCATGCTTCCAAATTTGTGGACACAGTTTGGGGAAGAACCTTTTCTATGCCAGCATGACTGAGTCCTAGTGCACAAAGCAAGCTCCATAAATACATGGATGGATGAGTTCAGTGTGGAAGAACTTGGCTGGCCCATACAGAGCCCTAACCTCAACACCATCCAACACTTTTGGGATGAACTGGAACAGAGATTGTGAGCCAGGCCTTCTCATACAGTGTCTGAACCTCATAAATGCTCCACAAAATGAAAAGGCACAAAATTCCCAAAGGAACATGCCAAAATCTTCCAAGAAGAGTGCAAGCCATTATAACTGGTCTATTTTACAGTGTATGCTTTTGAAGGCTATATCATTAATGTTTCTGTTTTAGTAATGGTCAGGTGTCCCAAAATGTCCATATTGTGTGTGTAATTATACACACCATAAACCATTTTTATGATTTGATCTTGCTGTGGTAACAGTTATCTTGAATAAAAAAGCCAAAATGCTAAAACAGTTGAACCATTTCTGACATGAATAGAATTAGTATTTAGCAGCCATATGAAAGTGACCATTCTGTCAAACACGAACACACCACAGCATACAGCATACGAATGCCCTAACCACTAAATTATTAGTTTATTAATGGGAATATATATTTTCCTTTGTGGTACGTTTATTGCATAAGACTGCAATATGCAAATGAGCTCTTTCACAAACTACAGTGTTTTTAAATGGTCAGCATCTTGATCAGTCGTAATTCCAGTTTTCTGCAGCTCCTTTGGTGAAAAAAGATATTTGTTTAAAGTAACAAAAGTAAAGTATTTTAATCAAAACTGGCCAATCTATAATCTTATCACAACAAGGATCACCAATGCAATTTTATTGTTTTGAACGGTGCATCAGAATCATAATTTGCAGTTGCAGTAACAGCATTCCGTTCAGATCATGCAGTCCTACAAATCAGTTTGTATTTGCATTTGTGACCACTTGCAATCTAGTTCCACTGGTTATGTCGCAAAGCATTTAAGCTTTTTCTTCTCATTCTTCTTCATCCTGACACGTAGAGTGGCACAAAAAATATTATTCAGTCATTTTTGCCGGACTTTTATGTTCAGAGTTCAGAGGAACCTTTTTAGGGCAGCAGCCATTTAAGTGTTGCACAGTTGCTCTGACTGACCGTCACCAACCCCCACCCCTCCCCAAACCCCCCTGTCAGAATCAATTACAGTGCTGCACTTCAAATAACTTTCTGATCCCTTGTAATAACCTGTCTGTCCATCCTAGCCCGTACAGCCTTTACTCTGGTCTCTGGTAACAGCATGTCTCCTCGTGTGGTTCTTTGAAACAGCTCTGAATCTCTCGCTGTGGTCCCCGCACACATTTATTCTTCTCCCTCATGTTCTCCAGCGCTTCCTCAATCCCCCACTCATGTTCTTTTGTGTCTCTGCCACTTCGTTGACAGACTGCAGTGAGCGAAGTTGGCTGCAAGAGCCACCTGCCAGCCTCTTTCTTTCCGCCCAAGAAGGATATCGAAGCCGGCCACGTAATTACCGCCTTATCTTAGCCATTCATAGACCCCTCAGCCACTGACAGCGAATGAAAAGGCCCCCAATTAAGCAATTATCTTTAGAGGTGCTGCCTAATTCAGTCATTTGAGTGGTGCAAGCGGGGGGACTGCATCACAGCTAGGGGCTGATAACTAAACACGCAGGGAGGCAAGATGGGATTTTTAAGGCAATAAGCATGAGGATAAGAAGTGTGCTGGGGAGGGGGAAGGCTGAAAACTGACAGATCTGTCAGCCCAAATACTTAAATGCAGACGCATTACAGCTAGCACAAATTGCATAATTGATTTTTCATAGACGTGGTCAAAAGCACTGCCTAATTTGATGCACTGTGCGACTTCACTATTAAAAGTAAAGGCTTGTAAGCATTTTCCTTCAGGATCAATAAAATGTTCTGATTCTGATTGTAAATGGCTTGTGACTCTAATGTGTGGTTCTATGATAAAATGCAGATTCCTTTCAAATTATCCATAACATTATGTAGTTTGTTTAAGATATGTCACACTCCCATAACTTATTGATATAAAAGGTTAGTTGAAATACCATTTTTGATTATTACTGCTTATTATGGTTTATTATACATAAATGTTACACTTACTGTATAAGTTACACTTACTGTATAAGTTATACATGCTTCTTTCTATTGAAAAGTGGTTCTATATGGCACCAAGTGGAAAACCTCTTGTGTTCCAACCTCTTGTACCAGTGCTGAAGACTCCACAACCCAAGGACCTCAAAAGCTACAGGCCAGTGACTCTGACATGCCACCTGATAAAGACCCTGGAGCGGCTGGTCCTTGCTCAGCTTTGGCCCATGGTGAGCTCATCACTGGACCCACATCAGTTTGTCTACCAGCCTGGCACTGGAGTGGATGATGCTGTGATCCACCTCCTACATCATTCCCTCTCTCATGTTCTTTCAGTTCTCCAGTGCTTTCAGCACCATCTTACCCACAATCCTGAGGGACAAACTGGAGTACATGAGAGTGGACCATCACCTCACCACATGGATACTGGACTACCTCACTAACCGACCACAGTACGTGAGAACTCAGGGCTGTGTGTCGGACAGGGTCGTACAGGGGCCCCACAGGGAACAGTTCTGGCACCGTTTCTCTTCATCACCTACACTGCAGACTTCTCTCACAACCCCAACAACTGCTTCCTGCAGACGTTCTCTGATGTAATAGTTGGCCTCATCATTGATGGGGTTGACAAGGAGTACAGAGAACTGATCCGTGACTTTGTGGACTAGTGCCAGCAGAACTACTTCCAGATCAACACTGGAAAAACCAAGAAGCTGGTGGTAGACTTCCACGGGCACAAACATTCCTGACTACAACCACTGAACTTCCAAGGAATGGACATTGAGGCAGTGGAGAGGTACAGGTACTTTGGTGTTCATCTGAACAATAACCTGGACTGGACTCAAATGCACTCTACAAAAATAGACAGAGCAGGCTGTACCTGCTGCGGAGGCTCAGGTCTGTTGGAGTTAAGGGCCGCTCCTGAAAACCTTTTATGACTCTGTGGTGGCATCAGCCATCTATTACAGTGTGGTCTGGCTCTGGATAAGAGCGTCAGCTAAATACTGTAAATGGTCTGCTGGGGCAGCAGCTTCTCTGCTGGTGACAGAAAGAAGCTGGCTAAGCTGATACAGAGGGCCAGCTCTGTTTTGGGATGCCCTCTGGACCCAGTGGAGGCATTGAGTGACAGGAGTCATCCCTGTTGGACAACATCTCCCACCCCATGTAAGAGACTCAGACAGCACCAAGCATCTCCTTCAGTGGCAGGTTGCTGCACCCACGATGTGAGAAGGAGAGATTCCACAGGTCTTTCCTTCCAAACACTGTCGGTCTCTACAACAAAGACGTTGCAGATGACCACACACACACAAACAAACGCATATCCAATACACCATGGTAGTTCCTTTTATGTGCAATATTACCTGAGTGCAATTTTTCTGATGCTATGTGCAATTTTTTGGGTGGAGCTATTACTACTGGGAAAAAAGTGCCATTTAATTTGAGCATGTCTTCTAGTGCATTACTACTGTTTTTGTCAATGCCTTTCACTCTTTTGTGCAACTGTGTGCATTTAAAATGGTTCAGATAGAAGACTCTAGAATTTAGGCATATATGGCACAACTCCATATCTTCAAATTTAATTGATACAGAACATTTACATTGTGTGGAGCTTCTATAAATGTTGAAAACATTTTTCACCTTCACATAACGTAGTTATGGAAAAGATTATTTAAAGTATTTTACATGGAAAAAAATATTTTTAGAGAACCAACAGAACTCTTTCTAGGTTTGAAAACAGTGGTTAAGTAAAGAAACATTTCAATGTTTAAAAGATTCTGTACAAGATTTTTTAAGTAAGTCTCAGCATTTAACCCTTCCTAAGCAGTGAACAGCAACACAACCACAGCACCCAGATTCCAAACCCATTTCTTTAACTTTTAAGCTATAGCTGCCCTACTGAAACGAGGCACTGATAACCTAAGCTTCAAATCCCGACCTAAAAGTCTTAACTAGCCATGCCACAGATATGAACACCCACTACAGAGACAGTTTAAATGTTCCTTTCCTATGTAAATATAAATAGTTGTATGCAGGATTAAAAGATTATATTCCATATTAAAAATTCTATACATGGTTCTTGTTTTAGTAAAAGGTTCTCTAAACAGTTATATCATTCTTCCCTATGTAAGTGATCCTATGCACAATCAATCTGTTCTCTATGCAAATGGTTCAAAGCCCTGTTAAATTATTCTTTTCTATGATTTGTTCAGAAAATGGGCCATAGAACCCTTTTGCTCCTACACAGAACCCATTATGCTACATGTGTATGGCATAGCACAAAACAATCCTTTCTGGATTTTTGTTCTTTAAAGTGCATATTTCCTTTGTCTTCATGTTTTCTGATTTGTGAGGCTGAAAATGAGCGACAGCCATTAAACCCACCTACCCATCCACATAAAGATCCCCTTTTGCCCCCTCGCTCACTTTCTTACATTTCTTTGACAAAGGCTTAGCAGCCCATTAAACAGTACTATTATTTTTTGCCTATTTTCCTTCTTTCCATCCCCTCACCCCATTCCTCTTTTCTCTCTCACATCATCTCTCTTCCTGTAAAAAGCCATTATAGCCATTTCTACTTTCTCCCTAATTGATGCATTCTCCCTCTCTCTGCTTCAGTCTACTCCTTCTCTGAGTAGGTTATGCCTTGTAATGGTCACCCCCACACTACCACTGATGTGCTTTTCTTTCTTCTCATGAAGAAAATGTTCCCACTTTTACCTCTTTTCCGTGCTGATCACTTTGTAGCTTGCTGTTACATGCTCATCACCACCTCTTTCTCTTTTTGTTGCTAGAGCAACATTTTCTGGGTACGAGTTGTACCTTTGATGCCAGTTGCTTTTGTGATATTGAAACAATGAATTCAAAACGGGCTGCTTTGGCAGCCTGTTTACCATACATGACGACACTACCTGGCTCTTTCACCAAGTGGTTTCAGTTCCATAGACTCATTGTGTTCATGCCTTGAAAAAATTAAATAGCTGGATGCAGCAACATTTCTATAAGATTGTTTTGCTTGAAAAGGACAGTTACAGGTGTCTATCTTCAATCCAGGACAATAAAGTTTACAACCCTGGCAAAAATCTTGGCCAAAAAGATAGATTTAGTGATCACATTAAAGCTATAACTGAATCTGCATTGCAGACTCTCAGGAACGTAACTTCTGCATTTATGTCCTGCAACGTTGACATGTCCTCCCAAAAAAGACCAATAAATGGCTACAGCTTATCCAAAATATCCAAAATGAAAAAATTCTCAAGTTCTTATACTGGTTTGCAATTAGATATAGAACTAAATAATATTGCTCAATGTTTATAAGTCACTAAGTGGTTTGTATTTCAGAATGTATGTGTCTCTCTGAAATGTTTGGCAGGTATAAGCCTGGTAGGTCTCTCAGATCGTCAGGAACTGATCAGCTAGTGGTGCCAAGATCAGAAACTAAACAGGGTGAAATGGCATTTAGTCATTATGCAGCTTAACACTAGAACCAGCTCCCCATAAGCCCCAGTTTTCACTAGTTATAAAAAAGCTTTGTCCTGCTTATTCATGTAATATTATACAAAAATATGTACTTTTATCTGTACATTCTTTTATTGTGTCACGTCTGGGCCACCTCGGTCATGCCCCCAGCGGCGTCCGTCTCCAGAATATTGAATTTGCCCAGTCCTGGGCACCTAGTGACGACGTCATGTGTTGTTGTGTGCTTGGTTGTCTGGTGCATAGGCAAACCAGGTGTGAGCACTGAGCCTCGTTAGCTTGTTAGCAGGGTTGTTTGGTACTTGACGACATGTCCACCTGTCTTAGGTTTAAGTATGTCTCGTTAATGAGTTCATTATCCATGTTGTGTGATTGGTGGTCTGCGTGTGAATTTGAGTGTAAAGCCCAGCCGATCCGAAGAATCAGTGCATGGTCATCCAGCTCTAACAGCTCGGTTTTGTGAAACTGTACTCTGTGTTGTAGTCTATGCTCTACCCTAGTGACGGTCTCTGGACTTATGTTGTGCTTACCTGGACATCGCCACTGCGGGTGGCTCTCCAAGTGGCAGTTGTATGACTCTTCTGCTGATGCCAACATAGAGCGAGGCTGGTGGCTCTGTGTAGCACACGTCTGTCTCTGTGACTGTATGCTCTGTTTCCTCCTTCTGTCTCTGTATGCTCTGAGTTTCCGTCCCCACTAGCGGCGTAAGATACTGGGACGACTAGTACTGGTCTTTGTGGTTCACAGGCCAGTGAACTTCTTGTAACTCAGCAAGGTGAGTCCTCCCTCCCTTGAGCTTGGGTTTCTATTCAAAGAGAAGGTCCTGTGAGAACAACCGTTTATTTGTACTTCTCGTCCTCTCAGGGCTTCAAGCACAGCTCGTCTTGAGCCTCCGCCGCTCAAGAGAAGAGGGAAACATGTGTTCTGGTTCGATCGGCAGAGTCCTTCACGGTCTTCAGGCGTCGCCTGAAGACCCACCTTTTCAAGGAGCACTTTGGTTACTAACTATGTACCTTTCCTACTGCTTACTTTATTTCTAAAAAAAAAAAAAAAAAATTTCCCTTGTTTTCTTTTGTGCTTTGTGCTTGTTTTTCTCTATAGCGTATGTATTGCTGGGTTCGGTGTTGGCCAATTATTACTTGACAGTTGTATAGATTCTCTGACTGCAGTATGTTGGTTAAATATTTGGTTAAATAGTCGGATTTAAGCTGTTTTCCAGGTAAGAAACAGTCGTGGACTTCTTAAGCACTGATGTACGTAGCTCTGGATAAGAGCGTCAGCCAAATACCGTAAATGTACTGTGCAACATATTGCTTTTTTATTATTTTAGTATACCTTGTATTTATTCTATACTGATTTTATTGCTTACTTTTATGCTATTATTTACAAAATATCTGTAAAGCACATTGAATACGTGTGCATTATAATGTGGTATATAAATAAGATTAGATAAGAAAAGATAAGATAAGAAAGAACTTTATTTATCCCAAGGGTAATTCTTTTGTCCTCAACATGCTCAATGCAACAAGAGGAATAAAGAACCGAATAATACAAATTAAAAGAACCAAACAGTAGAATAGTGCAAATATAATATAAAATAGCTCTAACAAAGTAACAATATAACAATATCAGATAAGATAAATAAAATAAATAACGTGCAGGTGTTAGGTATTAGTGCAGGTGATTCTGAAACAGTGAATAAAATAGAGTAGCAGCATGTGATGGTGGGATGAAACAAACAGTGAGTAATATTGCACGATTTGAGTGAGAAAGTAAACTTGTATTGTCTAAAACTTGTATCATCTAAAGATGAAAACATCAATATGAGACAAACAAAATAAAACACTACAATATATGTACCACCACTTAAAAAAACACCATATGTATGTGGCTGTTGCTACTGTTCTGAACTCTTATAATACTGATTCATTAAAAAAAATTATAAAATATACCAATGATTAGTAGCTAACAATAATTGAACATACACTACAGAATACAGATCCTCTAAACACCTACATACAAACTACAGATTTTTTTGTATTCACTTGCCAAGTGTTTCAGCCACATGTCTGTGTACTAGCCAAACCTGACTTGCTTACAACCAATCACAATATACTCTCTACTTCAGACTAAAATACACCACAGGTCAGCACCATAGAGCATTGTGTGTTTCTGAGGCCAATGCATGGATCTCAGTGTGAGCCCTTTTTTATTTAAGCACTGTGTTTGAGTTGGCATTGCTTTGAGACATTTCCTTCAGCATGGCCTTAGAGCAAAAGCAAGGCTCCTTGGTTTCCAACTAAGTTTCTGCAGGCTGTGGCATGCATCTCTTTGCTTTTGGAGTTCCTTTGATACACTTCAGGTTGTTCAGCTGAAACATCTTGCATTGAGAATTGACATTCGAGCTAAATTCACAAGCTCAGCACCCTGAGAAGTGTTCTAACCCACAGGCTGTAAAAGGGATGATAGGACTGGTCGGTCAAATATAATGCAAAGTAGTTTGAACCAATTTGTTTATGTTACTGTCATAGAGAGAGAGAGAGAGAGAGAGAGAGAGAGAGAGAGAGAGAGACTCTCTCTTTACAGTGATTATAACACAAACCAGCGGTCCACATATACAAACACATATATACCCGTTTCATTTATAATTCAAAATGACCAGTGACTCTATTCTGTTGTTTGACACACACCACCTACCTAAACATTTCTGCAGATCACGTACACCCTCAAATGGTAATGATATTGTCTAACTGCAGTGGCTTCTTTCAGCAGGATAATGTGCCCTGCCACTCACCACAATTTGCTCAGGAATGCTTTGAAGAACAAGGTGTTGGCTTGGCTTTCAAATTCCCCAATCCAATCAAGCATCTGTGGGTTGGACAAACAAGTCATTCCACGGAAGACCCAACTTGCAACTTACAGGACTGCTGCCAAGGTCTTGGTGACAGATACCACATCAAAGTTCTTGTGGAGTCCATGTCTTGATGCGTTAGAGAAATTTTAATTGCACAAGCTGGACCAGTAGGTTCATTGTTATGGCTGATTAATGTATAATGCGGGGTCACATTGCTCCTCCCCTGATCAAGGACACGTATAGGGAATCAGGAGGGTGATTTAAAAGAGGGTGTCTCTGGTGTATCTTCATAGAGATTTTGGGCAGAGAACCACACACACAGAAACGGCTGCAGAGTAACAAAAGGCTCTAAAGACTTGAGGTGTGATCATTTTGTGTTTTCACAAATAGGGTTAAAATAGTTTGAATAGTGTTGCTGTGTGTGGCTCTTTCCAGTTCAGTCAGTGGGCATCATGAACGCCCCTCCTGGGATGCAGGCTTAATGACTTGAAAGATTTTGACGAGGCCCAAATCTTTAGGGTCACACAACGAAGTTTGACACATGTAACACATGTGCTGAACCATGCAGCAGTAGAAGGTCCATTTTCAATTAAATTGTGTTGAATATATGCGCATAATTTACCTTGAGAACCAAGATGCACTGTAAGAAGGAGACAAGCCGGAGAACCCTAGGAAAGCTGGAGAACCCTAGATCCATGTATTCATGTAGACATCAACCTAACACGTCAACGTTTCTTCTTGATTGGAAATGGCAAAGGCATCTCCCAGAAGATAATAAGACAATGTACAAGAGATCATTATGGAGAAAAATATTTCTTAGCTATTATTTACATTAAAACAAAATGTGACATGTCCAACATTATTCACACCTTCTCAGTAATCAATAGAAAAGTCTTTATTTGCTATTACATCAATCAAACGCTTCCTATTTGCATGTCTCCACTGTTTTTTTCCCATAAACTGTGACAGTTTGCAAAGGGTATGAATAATGTTGGACATGCCACTTTTTGTTGTAAATAAAAGCTGAGAAATATTTTTTCCACAATGATGCCTCTTGTACATTCTTTTTATCTTCTGAGAGATGCCCGTGTCATTTCCAATCAAGAAGCAACTTGCTTGTTGAATAAAAGTAACAAACTTTTTAACAAATAGTAGTCACTGCAAGTAATTAAACAGAAATGTTTCTGGTGATGGTAAAAAAAAAAGTTCTTGTCAATTTAAAGTTGCATGATAGTTTTTTCCCTTTCTTATGTGCATATCCTTTACAGTTTTCTGACTTGTGATTCTGCAGTTGTAAGGCTGCAGATCTACAACAGAATACTGCAGCCGGGGTGTCCATGAAATAGGTTCCACTTACATGTGTCCTCTTCCTCTTAACTGTTTTAACATGTTTCTCTCTGTGTAGCATTTAGATGGGGCTTGTTCTGGTGCAATAATGTTTATTCTGGAATGAAACACTTACATTCCATACCCAGGAAACTATTTTATATGAAAGATCTTTGACACATTAAATATATAGATACTTTCTCATAGCACTGTTGTGTAATCACAAACAAATAGAACCAATGAAAGATGGTGAAAGAACAAAATATTTCTTTTATTTATTGAAGGTGGAGGAGATCTTGCCCATGGCTTTGTGGTATTCAGTACTATGGGAAAGTCACAGGAACAAAAAATGTATTTAAAAAAAGAGAATTTCTTGGAAGTTGGTTAGAAGAATAAAGCGCTGGATCCAGATTACTCAACCTTTTCTGTATCCAGCCATTACATAGATTTATTATATTCCATCAGCACACCTGCTTTAATTAAATAAAGTCAAACCAGTGCCGTTTGCTCTTCAGGTGGTTCTTGTGCAACATTCTGCATTTACATGTATAAGAACCTGTTTTTACACCATTCACAAAAACTATTTTTCAGCAATCCATTCAAGTGAAGGTAAAACATATTTGGTCGAATCTCAGAATCAGGCCTTTATTCATCACTAAAGCACATATGCTATAACCTCAGGTTTCAAATCTCTCTGTGCTGTGCATGCTGCTACATGCTAAACCTGTGTACAGCAAAGGCTAGAAAAGTTAATTTAGTGGCAGTTAAAAATGTTTTTTAAATTATTTAATGCAAACCATAGAAAGACCCAAGCTTTGAATCGGGAAAAACACTGTCATGTCTTAACATTTGTACAATTAGTTATCAAGTGAAATGGCCTGATATAAAAGGCAAAAGGGATCAGACTGAGCGTCCAAAAAATACCATCAAATTATAAACGTGGAGCGTTCACAGTTACAATCCAGGTTGTAGTACTGCAGGCTACCTCCTGAGGGAGGTACTTTTTTCTCACTGTTCATACTTTTCACCTACTTCCACATCTCCTCCACTGACTGGCCATGCCTCCTCTTCAACTTTCTCATAACTAGCCACACTCAAAAGGTATGATAGCAAGCAAAGGGCGTGAATGTGTTTTGCCACACAGTCCTGCCTTCTCTTTGATCTGCAGAGCCAGCATTTTCCAACTGTGTCCCAAGGTAGCATCTCCATGCTAACAGGGTGTGCCCAGGCCTCATCTGTAAGGGAGTGACAGACATCACTATTCAATGACATTGCGGCTTTCATGTCAGAGGTTTGGTGGTTGTTTCTTTTATATTTACGCCATTTATCAGACGCTTTTATCCAAAGCAACTTTCATTCCCTAACTACAGGGGACAGTCTCCCTGGAGCAAAGGGTCTTGCTCAGGGACCCAGTGGTGGTATACTGAAGGTAGGATACAAACCCACGACCCCTTGATCTGAAGGCGAGTATCCTACCCACTGAGTTACCTCATCACACTCCCTGCATCAATTGGGAGAAAGTATGTACTACCTGTTGGGACAAGGACTGTGTTGAATTTCACACAAGACTTCAACAAGGCTCAGATTTACCCAAGTTGGTCCTTAGAAGTACAACCTGGAACATATTAATGAGAGGACAAATGGAAAACCACTTTCAAAACCCCTATTGGCCACTATGAATACTGTGTAATGCCCTTCATATTGTCCAATGCCCTGGCCGTATTCCAACTCTCCCACCTTTACCACCCCCTCAAGCAGCCACATACACCAGATCCCATTATCCCATCTGACCATGTCAGGCCACAGTCAACAAGGAAAACAAGCTCGCCCTTCCAATTGACTCCAGTTCTATAGTGAGGTCACTCCCCTTGTTTTGCCACCCATCCCAGCATGCAGCAGATTTGGGGGCACATTTAGAGCCTGTTCAATGTGATGCCACTGTGCACATTCTGCCACACCAGCCAAGCACAAATCCCATGTGTCCCTTGACTTCATCATGCAGTTCTCTAATTGGAATGGTAATGTAGTCATACTCATCATTAAGATGTGTCCTTTTGAGTGCCCAGAACCAGTGTTGGGAGTAATGCGTTACAAAATTAATGTATTACAGTAACGTATTACTTTTTGCTGTAACGCAGTAGTGTAA
>JBBJLR010049266.1:0-11811 GCA_037577145.1 Brachypetersius gabonensis
CACACACACACACACACACACACACACACACACACACACACACACACACACACACACACACACACATCCACACTCACTCACTCACTCAAGAACCTGGCAGGCAGTCAGATTCAGTAAGATAAACTCATGATCTAACTAATCGAATTAAATGAAAAGGATGGCTTCTCTCCAGTCTGGCCCAACCTGTGTCCATCCATCACAGTTGGAGTTGCTCCTCTGAACGTTAGCCTGCTTAATTAAAACACTAGCAGGGTTTACAGTGAGCCTCCAGTCCGGAGAGCTCTCCCAGCCCTGCCATGTGATCGGGAAATTGGGTTATAAATTGCAGTGGCTGTAAATGAATGAACAGAGTGAAGATAAAAAGCGGGTTCATTCAGGTTTCGTAGCAACCCGCGCTCACATTATCACAAAAAAGACTGTTCAGGTGTAATACGTGTCCAAAAGCAGAGAAACCAAACAATCCACAATGCACCTTTTTAAACTCCAAACTTGTTGCTCAGTTTAACTCTACAGGTGTACTGTTGAGTAGGAAAGCGCATATATATCAGGCGTATTATTTGGTTTAACCACTTAAAATACAGGAGTATTACCTAATATTTACCCTTTAAACTACAGGCACATTACTTAGTATTATGTTAAAACCTCAAACTACCAGGTGTATTGTTTTGTTTAGCTTTCAACTACAGACTTGTTATTTTATGTTAAACCCCTTAAGCTACAGTTTTTTTATTTGTTTATTAATTTAAGAATAAAGGAGGGGTCACTCATTACTGAGATGGGTCTGAAGAATCTTTATACAACGTTTTTTCCTATAATTGTATGCCTGAGCCTAAGGACGTTTTATTTTTAGTGTTTTTATTGAATTTTTAATGTAAGCAGATGGCACGCAGTGCCAGCCAGCACACACACCAGTACAACTCCACAGTTAACAAAAACCCTTTTCAAAAGAAAAGGAAGTGTTTAGAAGGGACAAAGGGTGCTGAGGTTTTTTCACAGAGCAGAAGTGATTATTTCCCAGACCGTAAATAAATAAATAACTGGAATGTGCATGGCAATGGGCAAAATACTATCATTGCTACTAATAATCAACCAAAGTAATTACTAATGTTATTTCCATTAATAACTCCACTAATAACAGCATTTAAAACGTTCATCCAACCCATACAGATTTACTTCCTTACAGAAAAAGCTGAACTGAGATCTCGCTCAATCACATACAATCCAGAAGAACAGAGTTGTCCTGGAGGGTCGTGGTCCAGCACATTTTGGTGACTTCGCTGCTCAGAAACACCTGGTTCACCTCGCCAGTTAATTGTCAGGACCTCCAGGACCAGAGTTTGACACCCCTGCAGTAGTTCACATAACAATGAAACTTTCTTGTATATAGTGAACAACATGGTCAAAAAGGGATGTGAAGTTTCTGTTTCTGTTTTGATTCCTACAGAGTTGCAGGATGTTGCTGAAAATGGGGGGTTTTTCTGTCAAAGACCCAGGACAATTAAGAAACTGGTTAGGTCCTCATTACATATGAGCCAGATTTAGTTTCCCTTGGAAAAGTACAACAGAATTAGCGTTCTCCTTCAAGCGTGTTGATGCTGTCTGAAGTCGTTATGTTAGGAGCAGTCTGAAAAAATGCCGTGGAGCATCTCAGAACTTCCCATCTTGGAAGCATCATGCAATAGAGGAAGACCAGACTTTTGGGAAGAACTTGCCATGACCAAATTGGGGGGGAAATAAAAAATAAAGACCTACTGCTTATCATTGAAACTGTCCCTCCGTGAAGAATTCAAAAGTCAATTTTTATGATCAAAATTAGTTCCATCCATGACAATTTACATCAAATCTATATGATGTACTGGAAGAAAGTGAATTGCATGTGTTCCCCTTCGTTACACAGAAGGGTCGATTACATAACGAAGGCTCTGTGTATGCAGGCCGCACAGTTGGCTCCCCTTACATAAATCCCATAAAACCTTTAGAAAACAACCAGCCAAACTGGTCCCAGACAAAAAGGAATCTCTGTCTGACACAGTTAATTAATGTCCCTCAAACCACCACTTGTTTCATTGTTGCTGAATCCTCCTGGATGGAAATCCATTAGGTGGAGTACTTTGGGCTCAGTTTGCATCTGCTTCATTACATCCTCCTACACCTTCTGAGCATGAGCTTATTTAGTTCTACAAGTGATATTGATCTGTTGCTTTGATGAAGGTGATGAAGTGGTTGACTCATACAAAACTGCGAAAATGTCTTTACAGTGGTGGTCCATGGAACTGAGATCACAATCTCTACAACACAGACACAGGCCGTGTATGTACTCTACAAACCACTGAACCTACATGAGACTTCTAATTGTTTAACCTATCTCTTTGTTTTGTCTTATAGTGTCCTACATGTATCTCTTCTTTAACCCTTAGAACACGAGCAGTACGGATTTGTGCCGGCAGCACAACAAATAGTAAATTGCCATCATACGGGCAAACAGCTCCTAATATGGAAACAAACACAAGGTCACAAACCCGGGAGAACTGTCAGGATGAGTGTATAGAAGAACAAACACTGGTTTTACCCATTTTTACACTATTTTTATTTGTTGAAATCAGATTTTACTATAACATTAAACTATTTAAACATAAATCATTGGATGTATGGTTTCCGTCACCACCACTAAACGTTTATGACTGAATGCTATGAAAAGATAAAGCAACACTTTGCTAAAATGAGTGCAAATTCACTTTATTTTTTCTGGACTTGGTTCTAGGAAGAAACCTTGGAGATTTTGGAAGAGGCAGTTTCATGGCATCCAGAGAATCCTTTTGGTACCTTTATTTTTACGAGTGTGAGCTTTGATTTGATGGTGTAATAAACCTCTCTGACCTGAAGTTCACCCCTCCTCCCTCAATAAATCCCTAAACCCTAAACCTGAAGTCCACGAAACGCAAGTTGTAAAGTTATTTTAGGTGTATATGTTGAAGAAGTATGCTATTTAAAGGCAGGGGCATGTCACACATGGCTTTCTAACATTCTCCCAGCTACATTTGTGAAAAACACAGCCCACCCCTGTCTGTGCTGATCTTCTCAGATAGTTGGATTGGAGCCAGCACTAAATCCAGACCCGCGCGGTCTCGCGCTGACCTGTTTCCACTGCGCAACCAGAAAGCCATCGCAGGCCTGTGGCAGAACTGGACGGGAGTCGAATGACTGAAAGACTTTCCTCACATCTTCCAGGAATACACAGGTCTCACAGCCAAGTCACACATAGACACATCTGACATAAACATCACACACACGCTCACACACCTTCTGTCACACAGATATATTGTCAGTGTCTTGAGAAATACAAGTGCACAAAGCAGAAGAAGGAAGAAACTACATGTGAGGGTCTTCGTATGAACCTCCTGTGTCATTTAGCATAAATAGCCAGCCAGCGCAACACTTTGGGAACATGGTGGGTGGGGGAGGCACTTTGCCCAAGCATACCTCAGTTTTGCCGCTGGAAGTATTGGGATTCAAACCACAATCTTTTGATTGCAGGGGCATCTTCCTAACCACCAGACCACCAGCTGCCCCACCGAAGACTTACGCAACGATGGAGGACATGGTAAAAACATATGACAAGCAGGAATGTGGTCAGGAATGTGGCCAGTTACACACAGTAGATCACCAACAACTTGCCAAGAAAGATACAAGGCATGTGATTCACCTAGAGTGAAGCTGAAGTAGCCTCAGGTCACAGCAGGACACACTGACTCCACAGAGAAGTTCAAGCAGTTGCAGCACAAAAAAACAAAACACCTCTCAGCACAGCCAGGACACAAATAAATTCTAGCAGGGGTGATCGATCCTTTCAGGCGTTGCTGGATGAGCTCACTGGCCCAAAAGATGGCAAGACGGTCTCTTTTCTCAGGCTCCTTATTCCTACCACTAAATCGTACAAATAACCAAGCCAAACACTTCAAAGCCAAAACTAGACCCAGCTCATTCATGAAGGAAGCAAACAAGATCTATTGACTGCTTGCTAAAGGAATTGGTCCTTAAGGAGAAGTGCTAGTGTGGCACAAAGAGCCGGTCAGACTCCACCGCAAGGCTGAGCTGCTGAGATAACCTTAAAGTCTTCAGACACATGGTTTCCTTGGAGAGGGGGGTGTTAACTTGCCACATACATCCTTACCAAAGAACAATCTACCCACCAGCTCCTGGATGGCAGGAGCACATCTTCAGGCATGTATAGGGAATAATCAGCCTGCCAGGCACTAAAGGCACATGGAACTGTGCTGTAACTAAACTGTACTACAGTGCACAGAATTTGCAGCATGCTTTGATTTTCCAGTGTATTTCTGACATGTCATCAGAGTAATTATCACAGTTGGCTGGTCGTCGCCCCAAAATCTTGTCCATGGAGTCGAACCAGTGGAACACTTTTCTGTAAAGAGCCACTTTTGTTGTGATTTTTTCTTTTTATAGTCTTGTTTGCTTTTTTTGTGTTTTTTCTTGGCACTGTTTAACCCTGTGATGAAAACATAACCCAGCTAACATGTTAGTGATGTCGTTACGGATACATTTGTTTGCATCATAGCAAACCCCCACTGAAATGTATCTTCAGCCCAAACTGTAGTGCTTGAACTTAGTTGACATCCGAGTTTTTAGATTGTATCTCCATTGTTGCTTTAATTTAGCTAAAAATCAAACAATGGCTTTTTTTCCAAGTCCACCTGTTGTCACGACAACATTTCAGCCAATCAAAAAGCAGTGATGGACAGGTTCGGGACGGATATGCGTCCCTTTATTTGGAAAGGTAAAACATTTTTACGCAGTACAGCACGGTTCCTTGTAGCCAGCAATGGCTTCTGTAGCAGAAACAGATACAGTAGAAGTACCCAGATATAGCAGTTTTGCACCGCCAGTCAAGAACTATGATTAGCCCCTGAGTTATATGACGGAGCTGCAGTAATACTGACCACTGCTTGACACGCTGTGGTCAGATGTTGCAGCTACTTCCAGATGAGCTTCTGCTAAGGCACTACTCGCGCTAGTGTGAGCCACCAGCTATTGCTTAATGACGTGTGGTTAAGTGAGTAAATAGCAACTTCGTAGTCAAGCTAGATTTGGTGCTACCAGAAGTATGGGATCTCAGTTTTTAAACAACGACTACTTCTACTTCAAGTGAGTAAATATGCTAGTCTAGTCCATGAAGATCAAAAAAAGTTAACTGGACTGTAGGACCAGCAAACCAAGCTGCTGACACATGTCATGTGAAAAGCGGAAGGAGGATGTAGTTAGTGAAAGCAGACCATTATCTATTGTCTGTCACATAAAAAGGTCCAGTTTTTCTTGGTATGAGATCTCTGGGGGTCTGGAGGGATCAACTAGAATGATGCTTCTCAACCCAGTTCTCAAGACCCACCAGACAGTTTTGCTCTATTCCCAATACACCAGAAGTATTCAACTGATTTTTCACAATGTAGGCATATTTCAGTCAAGCTCTTGATGAGAACTGGTTCACTGTGGAAAAACCTGATTCAGATTTCTTTACAGTGATGGTACTTGGAACCCACCAATAACTCCACATGAGTCTCCTGGGTGTTTGTACATAATGTTGATGGTACAGCAGTGGGAATCAGAAAAAACAAAATCAGTTTTCCATGGGAAATATTTTACAACAACCTGCATGTACCTCTGAAAATCTTCTCAAAACTACCACAATGTGTCAGATGCCAGACTGCGTATCCATTAGCATTTATTACAACAGCCCCCCTGAGGCAGCTTTCAGATGAATCAAGAGTTTCACATGCCTGGTTCCCAGCACCACAGTGAGCAATATTCACATAGCAAATGCCACACAAAGCATGTCATATCTCTCTTACTAAACGAAATTGGACATTTCTTACTAAATCTAAGTCATTTGACTGTGGAGAAATTGTGTAATTCTCCTTTAAATTTATCTGGCATTTTTTCTTCACACCACCTATCAGTCACATTTACATAATTATGTAATAACAACTATCATAAAACAGTACTTGAGACTTCTGGCAAACATCTCCTACAACAACTTTTTTTGAGGGTGGCATGACATCTGCTTCCATCCAGCACCACTGCAAACTCAGCAAACCCACCTGCCGTAAAACACTTGCTTACACAGACACAAATCTGGAGATTTTCCAACAATATGTGGCACCAGGAGCTTGGTTAGGACCCTCAGCTCCAAGCACTATAAAAGTGATAAATATTGATAAACAAAAATGATTATAAATAGATAATTACGGTATATTATCATGTTATTTGCTCAATTCTTTAAATATTTAATAATACATCTAAAATCACTTTAAAATAACTTTTGCTGGCATTTGATACAGGCCATAATATTGAGTTTCTAAAAGTCCTAATAAGTTTTATTATTGTGCATTTAGCATTTAGTGCAAAGCATTTTTGAATACTTCTGGAGTTTAATTTTAACATTATATCGTATTTCATTTTGTACTTGTATCTGTGTCTCTGTGCAGTCATAGTGTAAGCAATATCCCCCGGGATTCTAATTCTGATAAATAGAGGTCCAATGTGAACGCACTACAGATTAACTTTTCTGAGGGTGTTTTACCTTCAGAGCGCACTTCTCTCCGCTCTTCTTGTTGTAACACTCCAGGACTTTGCCGTTGATCCCCAGTCCCAGCACCTGGCTGGACACCTTGTACTCGTCCGTCACTGCGTTGCGCCTGATCTCTAGTTTGGGGTGTCCAGGCGCGATGGGGGGCATGGGGAAGTGTGTGGACCCGCTGTCCGTGTGGTCCAGAGCCGCTTCGCTCTCGGGGGTCGGGTCGGTCCGCTCGTCCGTCTTCGCAGCGTCCGTCTCGGGCTTCTCCTCCCTGGCCTTTCCGTTTTGGAGCATTTTCTCCCGGCTCTTAGCCCGAGCGCCTCCACACCGGCACCACCTGAGCGCTCAAAACTCACAATCTGCAGAATTAAGACACTTTAACCAGCTGGTAATCCTCTACGCTCAAAAACAATTAAAAACACCGTGTTTAAAAAAAACTGTAAATGTTTTCCTCTTTCATCCAGTGTACTCCTGTGGTAAAACTCCGTTGAGAAGAAAAAGACTGCCTTCACTTCCCAGCACACTCATCTTTCTGCCCCAGTCCCGTCCAGTCTGCCTCTACCCTCCGAGCACTGGAGCGTCTGGCCTTTCTGACCCCACCCATTTTCAGACACACCACACCCACCTGCCCCGAACTATACACCCCCTGCGCTCCGATTGGCCAATAGACTTTTAACCAGGTTATAAACAGTTACTAACTAAAAACTGACTCTCTTTTTAGTATTTTCATTATTAAGTGATTTTCTCAGGGAAATATCCTACTTTAAGGTTAGGCTTTCCATTCTTTTAGTACTGGATGGATATCTGTGCTGCTCTGCGATTAGACACACACTCTTTGGATACTTTAATACCTAATTTTAGGCCAAGGAGAATAAAATCAAATCACTCTGTTAGACTTTTTTTTAACATATTAACCATTTATGTATGACGAAACTGACACATTTGGAAAACTATAAAAAAAATACTTGTGTAAATTAGTAAACTATTTCAGCAGTGTTTCAAACTATTTAAATCCACCTCTCTTACAGACAACAGCATTTTGTGTATATAGTATGGTGCAGCGGTCAACAGTGTGCCCCCAAGGACCACATGAGTAGCCTGCAGACCTGTTCTGAAAACAGCACAACTCACCAGTCTAACATTTAATTTGATCCTGATGCTATTCTTATTTAATCACATTTGCATCAATACAGATTTGAAAATGACAATATAAAAAAAAGCATTTAAAACAGTTTTATTATACATTAAGTTTAGATAAGTTTAGGTAATCTCTGTTCTAGTGTAATAATCCGGTAGCTCTTCATATGCATCAGTACCCGTGAAGTAGCTCTTATTTTTTAAAAAGGCTGGTGACCCCTGTTATAGTGGTTGTAGTGGAGTATTTTCTGGAGTTTTATTTTGACTTAAGATCGTTCTTGACTTTGTGTCTCTGTGCAATCGCAGCATAAGCAGTTTCCTCTGGGATCAGTAAAGTCTTCCGATTCTGATTCTGAATACCTGGTGCAGGTGAACTGGAAGTCTGGTTAGACCAAAACGTGGATCATCTGGTGAGGTCCATTACTGGGTTGAGGCACTGAACTAGAGCCTTTATTCGGACTTAAGTAAGAGATTATAAAACCTGGTGACTTTGCAAAACAACTTTAAAAACTGACTCTGGTTTGGAACTAATTCCATCTCTGGTAGAATCATAGCATTCCTGCAGCTCTTAATTTCAGGTCTAGGTTTACTTGTATGAGGGGTGTGTTTTCTTGTGGACTATAAAGCGCATGTGCTCTGTATAAGAACGTGAATGTAAATGTGCCTTTTCTCTTAAATTGCTATTTCATATGCAAACATCGTTTTGCTCCCATTCTGTCCAGTCTGCGATGACCATCTGCTCTTTCCCCACCCATATTCTGACCAATAACTGCCCTCTTCATGCACTGGGTTTGGCTAGTAGATCTTTTTATGAGGAGAGGTGGCTAATAACTAGTTTTACTTAGTTAAGTAAAATATTCCCTGCGTATTTTAAATGATACATGATATTTTTATTTAGGTACATTTGTGAGGTTCACCAACCACCACTAAACAAAAATCTAAATGACCTGCTAACGTACTGTACTTTCTGTGTGACCAGGTCTCCTAGCTGTGGATGACTTTAAAATTAGATTTTTGTTATGTGGTTATTATTATTACATGTTTTTGGTTCTACGTGACATAGGAACACCAAACAAAGCTCAGCATTACATCTGACACCTCGACCATTTGTTGGGCTTCTGGAATGGACCCATGCTGCTCATATTCTAAGGTTTAAAGTTGCTAGATCATTTAAGAGCTTCTGGTCCTCAGTGATTTAAACATTTTGTATACATATTTGTAATTTTGTCTACCTTTTTTAGCCACAATGTATTCCTATGGAAACAGTCACTTTCTTACAGTTGTCCCTGTCCAGTCCTGTCCGCATGTGTCCTCTGATCACTGATACATCCTGCATAATGAATGATTTTGCAGATTTGTGCAAGATTCTGAAATGACTGAGATTGTTCAAATAAGTCAGAACAAATTAAATATCCAGAATTCATTGTACCGACTAAAAATTAAATCTTGCTACACACATGATAGATGATTACAGTATAATATTTATCATTGTATTTACTTAGTTTTTAAAATACTGAATAAAACATCTAAACACTTACCTTAATACAAAAAATATTTAAGCCACATTGTGAATCAAAAGGAGCATACATTTTTTAAAAAAAGTGATTCCAAACTTTTAAACATCATAAAAGAGCCCAAGTGAAAAAGCCAGACTTGTACCAATCCAAGAGCAGGAGGCGGGACATATCTAGCCAGTCCTAGTCCGGGGGTGGGATTTGTCACAATATGGGTGTGAAAGAAAACCACATGCTCTTGCCTCACACCCCTTGCTTTTCACAGACTCTTAAAGGAACAGTGCACAAATGATCACTATAAAGAGAGCAGTATTGAAATGTAAATCCTGCTCATTATCACGCCTTTTGCAATTAATAACTGGTTTAAATTATAATTGAAAAAAAGTATATTCATGATAATTCTGAATTGGACTCGTGCAACTCAACTCAACTGTTTAATCCGTAAATTGATTGAATGCTATTGAATGTTAATCTTATTACCCCATCATCTGCTGCTATGTTATTGCAGTTCTTTTTATTGCATTAACACTAAACCACTTTCATAAGTAATTTTACACTATTGGTCTGCTGATACACAGCAATGTCTGTGTTATACTTCTACTTGCTACACCAGAGCTCTTCTTCTTGTTATTGTGTTGCACTATTGTTTATTGTCTTTTATCTTTTCTTGTTGCACTGAGCATGCCAATGATGCAATAATTTTACTAGAGATACATAAAGTTCTTTCTTATCTTTTCCAATAAAGTGGACGGTTTAGGAGGACGGTTTCTTATTTATAAAGGTGAATTATCTAGTAGTAGCTAAGGGGACTTAAAGGTCATTTAAGAACACAAGAAGTCTCGACTTAATACTGTAAGACTGTGTTTGTAGCACAATCTCCATATTTTGACAACACAGGACAGCACAGACACTGGTAAATTACATGGACAGAGGCGGGATAACCAAGTAAAAGTTTTTGACTGAGAGTTTATTAGTGTGAGAAAATGTGTTATTATATGAAAACACTTAGTCTGACATGTTTAATCAGCTGGGTTTTAAATGGCCAAGTGTTGTAGAGTGCACTTCCTGCCAACAGAGTACATCTGCAGTCCTTCAAACACTGTATCTGGGTTGTGCACTTGGTGTGTTGTTTATAAGAATGCATCTGTGGTTCGTATGTATGCATGTGTGTGTGTGTTTTCAGTAATCCAGTGCACATATTAGTGCCACCCCTTGCTTGATCCAGTGCTGCTGACTTTGGTCTGTGGGCAGCTCAACTGCAATCACATAGTTGGTGGAATGGCCAGTGGTGGAGAGAGTACCTGTTGGAGCGAGAGAGAGAGAGAGAGAGAGAGAGAGCGAGAGAGAGAGATAAAGAGAGAGAGAGAGAAGAGACAGAAGGGCAGAGAGAATGAATGGAATGGAAAAGAGAGAGAAAAAAAGAGTAAAAAAGAGAAAAAGAGGGACAGAATAGGAGGGAGAGATAAAAACAGGACAGAAATAAAGGTAGAAAAAAACATTGGGGGAGAAAGAGAGGGAGGAAGAGTCCAAAAGAAGGAAAGATAAAGACAGAATATAGTAAGGTGGTGAAAGGCAAAGAGAAGAGAAGAGGAGAAAGACAGAAAAATGAGGGAGAGAAAAGGGGAGGCAGAGAGTGAAGAAGAAAGAAAGGGGAGAGAAAAAAAGGGGCCCAGGAAGGGAAAGATGGAGAAAAGGGGAGATAGAGTATTGTAGTGAGAGAGAAAAGGGGAAAGAGAACAAAAGAGAGAAGAAAGGACAGAGGGGCAGAGAGAGAGAGAATGGAAGGGGGAGAGAAATAGAAAGGGAGAAGGAGAGAAAAAGAGAGAAAGAAAAACAAGGACAAAGTATGGGAGAGATAAAATCAGAAAGCAAGACACAGATTGGGAGAGAAAGAGTGAAAAAAGGAGAGAGAAAAGGAAGAGAGACAGAATATAAAAAAGAGTAGATAATCAAGATGAAAAAGAAGAGCAGGGCTAGAGAAAAAGGAGCAAGAGAAAATGAGAGAGAATGAAAAAGAAAAAGAAAGAAAGAAAGAATTAAAGAGAGTGAGAAAAAGGAACAAAACCGTAAAGCGGTTTGGGGACAGACAGATGAGGAAGTTGGGGAGAGAGTGCGACGGAGAGAGAAAGGAAAAAACAGGTCAGTGATGAAATGCAGGAGCTAAAAAAGAGTCATGAATTATTCAGAAGTTGCAGAGCAGAAATGACACAAGCAAGAATACATGCTTTCGTTTCATCATGAAAACCTATTCCACTCTGAAACTGTATACTGGTCTTTCTAACATAAACACACACACACTTTATGGCATTTAGCAGACGCTTTTATCCAAAGCGACTTCCATTCCCTGACTACAGGGGACAGTCTCCCTGGAGCAACTTCAGGTTAAGGGTCTTGCTCAGGGATGCTGAAGGTAGGATTCAAACCCATGATATCTTAGTCAAGAGGCCAGTATCCTATCCACTGAGCTACCTCCACCCTTACACGCACAAACACAAACTCGCACATATACAAACACACACACACACACACACACACACACACACACACACACACCCACACACACACAAAAAC
>JBBJLR010049306.1:0-11808 GCA_037577145.1 Brachypetersius gabonensis
TAATTGAGTAGGAGTGTCTAACCACTCTATGGGAGCCAGAACTCTTAATGGTTGGTAGGGGTTCAAATACTTATTTCACTCAATCAGTTTCTTTTATTTAAAGTTATTTTTTCAATTTCCATCAATTTGATGTGCTATCCGTCACTGTTAAAATAAACCTACCATTAAAATGATACTGTTCTAAGACTTTTTTCATTTCTTTGTCATTGGACAAACTTACAAAATCCGCGAGGGGTCAAATAATTTTTTATTGTACACCCTCCACTGTGTGTGTGCGTGCGCATGCATATATATATATAAAAATATATATAAAAAGGTAGATCTACCTCTAGGCGCTGGAGGGCTGCTGAGGCTCCATAAACGGTGAGATCAGTGGAGCTGTGCTGGCTGCTCAGGATGACGTCTGTCTGATCGGCGTAGAAGCCTGGATTTATGGGCAGCTGAGCAGTGACCTGCTCGCCGGAGAAATGGCTGCCTTCCACGACCGCACGCACCAACACGTTCGTCATGGACATGCTCAGCACCTTGATCTGCTGGTCCGTTACTGGCTGGAGGCTCAGCTCGCAGCTGTAGAAGCCTGGAAGACCAATTAAGGGCCGATGAAAAGTCACTTACATATGTAACCATAGAGTTACACAAAGTTTTAATAGCAAGAGTATCAATCAAACAATAAAATCACCAAATGCCCTCATTTAAAGCTGAGAGCCCATCGCTCTGAATATTAATCAGCCTTGCTGGCTCTGGCTCGCTCTGGCTGAGTAACAGAGCTTCCACGGGGAGTATTTAAGGCTTTAAATGCTCTACAGTTGACTGGTTAAGCTTCTGATTTGCCACTTAGATAAGCACATGCAGCACAAAAGCACTCCCCAACACAATTAGCTCCTGCAATCAACCCGATAAACTACTGAAGACATTATTAGAGCGCAACACAGCACGATGTCCGACAGATAAAGTTTTCAAGGACCACTCTCATTTAAAACATGTACAGTTCAGTCCAAAATCATTCATAGACACACTAGATTTTGAATTATACTAAACGTATTTTTTAAATGTTTTTTTTGTTTACCAATATGTTTCCTCAGGCTAAAAATTATAAGCACATCACAAAATTGTATGCAAGATAAAGATATGAATGAAAAAACATGTCTAAAGTCAATATCCTCTGAAACAGTCACAAAAATGTTTGATAACAAGCCTTTATACCATTTCAAATGGTTACGTGTATAATGTTCCAGTGCAATCTAATCAGCAATACATTGAGAACCTCTGATGCAGCAAGTCCTCCAGTCAGTCACTAATCAACTGCAGCTCATGGCTAAAACCAAAGGGCTTGGTGAGGGTGCCTGTGCACTGTGGCTGCTCACAGGGGAAGGCTATAAAGCTAGGTTATGCATCTTTTTTGTATGTGCAATTAATATCTATAGAACTACTGGTCAAATGAAAAGGGTATAAATCAAAATCTGGTATGGGTATGAATCATTTTCATAGACATTCAGTTGAATGAATTTCTAAAAACTACATATGCCATGTTTATTGATTTGCTGTGTGATAAGTGCACATTCTTAACTGGGCAAACAATTAAACAGTTTAATCTGATGAGGGGTGTTCCTTTCAACAAAGGAACTTTTTGGGCCATTCTAAGCACAGCAGTGACATTGACATGGTAGTGTGTAGGGTGGCAGCCAGCCGAGGGCCAGTCAAGCCTTTGTGGTCATAACTAGTCAAAAACAATTAATGAATACAACAACTTTCAAGGTTTACCAGTAAACAAGGTGTTTAAGAGGCAAGTACATGAACACCAGGAGTGTTCCGGTCAGGAGTCTTGCCAGGTTTATTGAATGTGTTTAAGTAGAGGATGAATCAAACTGGGTAGGATCCTGAAGTTAAACATTTCTGTTGTATGCAGCGTGGAAAACAATGAAAACTCAGTGGAGTACATCAATCATCACTGTGCTTCGTCCTACAATATTTATGTTCATGTGTGCTAAACATAGTGTGGTCATTCGCAGACCTGTAGCGGTATCAAAAGCGGTGTGTATCTGGTAGACGTCATGAGCGGAGAAGTGAACCGCATCACTGGTGAATTGGAGGTGGCAACTGATGGAGGTTTCTGGGTGTAGAGAACCAATGCTATCCATTTGTGTAGATGAACAGGTTCCTGCATAGAGAGTAACAAAACATAAAATCAACAATCAATGAGAGAATAACTGATCATAACTACAGAATAGCATGCATCAATAATTTTAAGTTTAGCATGATTCAAATGCACAAATGCACTTGAAAATAGACTTTTGGACTAAAAAAGGCACACTTTACTAAGAATAACTGTAAACAATTATTAACACTTAAATTCTCTGCTTTTATGCCATTTTTACATTCTAATCTCTATAAAGGACAGGACTGTCAATAGACAGACACACACAGACCTATGGTAACCAAGCCCAATGCCAAGTCAGAGGGGTATAAAGACCCCCAGCATTGGACTGCGGATGGACTTCAATCACATTGATATCTTATGGATGAATTGGAGTTAGTAATGCAATCATGTGAGGATTTGATTGAATTCCATCAAATCCTCACAACAGCGTTTTGTCATCTAGTGTAAATCCTTCCCAGAAGAACAGAGGCTGTGATGGCAGTAAAGGGGGAACAAACTCCACTATAATTATCCTTGATTTCAGAAGAAATACTGGATAAACATGCGTCTTGAACTTTTGCACATATGTATAAACTATGAACAAATTTTATATTTCCTACTCACACAGCATTTAAAACCCCAAAGAGAAAAGATTATATTGTCAATAAGATGGACCAATGGAAACTTTTATTTTCAGTCTCGTACCAATAAGGTTAGTGCCTCGTTCTCTTGTTGTCAGCAGCACCTTGGCTTCTTTATCAGTCCTCCCCACGTCTGAGGGAACCATGACAGCCGTCCTGGAGACACTGTTAACAACAACCTGCAAGAGACATGCGATTTAGAATAAGGTCCTGCAAAAATAATGTGTTGGTTGTTCCTTAGGGATGTGATCTTTCTGTGCACTGAATCTGACAGTACAGGACTGACAACTCATACTGACAACTAGGCTGCACTGTTTTATGCATTTATTTTCTCCACTATAAAATGCATTAAAAGTGTTATTCAGCTCCACACAGATTCACACATAAATGAATACAACAGTACAGAAGAGTTTTAGTAGCTCAGAGAGGACTTGACTGTTAATATGTTAATGCACATGAAATAGAATATGGGCACAAATGGGTACAGTATAGCGTACTCTCAACTTTCTATTGTGAATGCACAAAATAGCACTATATTGTAACAGCATGAAAAGAAGTGTGTTCATTTTAAATATATTTTTTATTTGAGGGTCAGGCTACACAGGTTCTTTCACCAGCAAGCCAAACACACACACCCTTAGAACTCAGAGCACATTAGTAAATTATGATTTCAACAAATATAAACAAACAAACAAAAAAAAAGTCTAAAACCGGAGTTTGACCTCCTACCCGCTCGCAGTTTGCTGCCCTTTCGCTTGGTGCGTAGCTGCTTGGCCACTCTCTCGACCCCCCCTATTTATTTCCCACCCACTTATGAGGATAAACTATCCTGAAAGTTCTCTCAGCATCAAAGATTGTGTTTACTTTTCTGTTCGTTTCTACGACCTAAAACTATTAATGTTTTTTTAAATGACGATAACTTTGCTTTTATGTGACACCACCAAACGAAGCTCAGCATGACATCTGACACCTTGAGCATCAACACAAATCACGGGAACTTCCATATAAAGAGCTGTTTTGTCCTTTGATGATAATTTACCATTTGTTGAGCATGAGGCACGGATTTGTGCCATTCCCATTATAAGCCTTGATAAAAACAGTTCAAGCTCTCAAGTCTATGCTGCACAACGAGGATACTTAATCCTGTCCATTTGGAAATACCACCTAAATTGCAGTCCACCAATGATAATCATCCAATTTATAGAATACAATCACAAAAGACTCAAGGCAGTAATTAATAAAAGGTGGTTCCACAAAGTACAGACACAGTGATTCTATTTTATTATATAGTTGCTATCTGTAACACAGCAGGAAGATTTGTTTGAGTTTGTCTTCATTTAGGCTCCAAAACAACATGTGAATATTCTGAAGGGGGTTATTCTTATTCACTGTATACAGCAGTGATCAAATCTACCTATATAGTGTACTGTAGTCCACTGCGATTTTAGACTGACCTTTCCTCACCGCTGTTCCTCATCATGTTTTACAGGCATGTCTTCTATAGCTTACATTTCCCAAATAAGTTACACCAACTATCACCTCCCTCATACACCCATTCTCTGTAAATACCATTTATTCATTATATACCATATACTTTTTTAAAATCATGTTGCTGCCATTGATATCTATTTTTGTACACTTATGGCACTTTTCAAATAGCCCAAGGTGCCCTATCATGAACAAATGCTTTTTCCATTATAAATAAAGCACCTGAGCTACTCGACGGCCGGGCTGAAAGCAGACCACAGCCGAGTCGACTGCATCAGTGATTTCTGATGCCGTCAAAAAAACAGATGGAGGTGACTGTTTTCATACTCTCCACAAATACAAATAAAATTTAAAAAAATAGATAAAACAACTGTAGACATACAAACAAACAACTGAAGTTCCAGAAGTCCCAGCACTACGGTCTGTTTAGACTGAAGGTAACGGTCAGTGGGAGTTTTCTGTGACGCAAACAAATTTGTAACGCGGTGAGAAATGTGAGGGTGAACCAGGACATGGCTAACAGGTTGGCTGGTTTTCATTGCACAGCTACAGAATGCTGAGAAAATAATTGAAAATTCAAACAAGACTATAAATACTAAAAGACCACAATAATGAAATCAGCTCTGACAGAAAAACTCGCAGCTGGTTTGACTCCATGGATGCGGTTTTGGGACGACAACCAGCCACAAACTGTGACCTGTCAGAAATGCAATTCTCTCCCTACAAACACAGTATCAGACTGAGACACACTGGAAAATCAAAGCATTCAAATTCTGTACCATTACGGTACGGTTTAGATACAGCACGGTTCCTGTATACCTGTGGAAAGGAGTCTTTAATGAACGTTGCTGCTAGATTGACGTCTCAGTCATAATACTGTGTTCCCTCACACTAGTACTGCCTTTGTTGTCTGCGGTGCATGCTGTCCTGTACTGCAATATTGATTGTTTGCTTATGCATTTTTTAAGTCTTCGGCATTGTCTCTTTTTGCACTCTCTGTGCAGTCCCGTCCTGCCTGCACTTGCTTAGTCTTGCGTTTTTGTTCCACCATTGCTCTCTATCCCCGGAGGAAGACTGATTAAGTTTCAAATAGTAGATGGTTGAAATAACACCTACTTAACTTCCTCTTGGACTTGTACACCAAGTCACAGAGGAGGTCCCCACATTTCTTATGCTTCTTATAGAGCAGAAATATGCTGAAATATTCCCTTTTATTTTCTCCCTGTGAAAAGATTAACAGTAGATACATGGCCTTAGCCTAGACCTACATGAGTAATTGTGTTTGGCTCATTTGCCCATTCTAACAGCCTCTGTTCTACATCTCATGGTCTCACACAGCCCCCGGGGCTCACCAACACCCTGTCCAACACCAGTACAGCTTATCAGTGTGGGAGCGTGTCGGAGTGACACCCGTATGTTTAAGGACTTAAGTTGTTTTTGGGCAGGTCTCTAGAACGAGGAGAGCTAAACTGTGGATTTCTGTCCGTATAGTAAAGTGTTTTGAGATTATTTTGCACAACAATTACATGAATAGAGCCTCAACCTCAGAAAAGATTATTCATGTGTAACTTCACTGAACAGACAGGATACTGTGCTTTAACTTCCTACAGCTCCACTGACCCAGTCATTCATCCTTTCTGAAGCATTAAAATTCTGTTGTCCTGGACACTGTGAGCCCAGAGGCTGTACAGTCCTCAGGACACCCCTCCCACCACCTCTCTCTCTAGTTTCGTTTTCAAATTTGTTTAATTTAATTTAAATTATTTGATAACTTTATTGCAATACCTTAAAGGTTGACTCATTTCTACACATGCTGTACTTGTATTATGTATGTGACAAATAAAGAACGTTGAATTGAATGCCCTCCATGTTATTTTCTTTTAATTATAATGTGTAATTCTCTATCCATTACTCTTGAATTATGCTGTGCATTGTGCGTGCTATCAGTTGATTATACAGCATAATGAAGACGGATGGGCCCAGAGTTCGGGATGAGAGGGAATTAGTGTGTGCATGCAGGTGAACAAAGCACTCTGGCTCTTCTAATTACAACCTGTCGTGATTCTTTGCTCCTGGAATGTGGATTGTTTTTATTCGAAAGGTGTGGGTGCTAAAGGACTGCTTTCTTTTCATTTGTTGGAAGAATGAGATTACCTTTCAGAACCACAGCTTCTAGAACTTTGTCATATTGATTGCAATCTAGTATTCATACTATTTCTGTTTCCTGCTGGACATGAAGACCGTCATAATGTGGGCATTGAAGTATTTTGTCATATTTGTAAATGTAAATTTGGTGTTCATCTGATGTCAGCTTGTGTGTAGACTCAAGTTGAGCATGTATGTTAGTGATTTATTGGCTGTGTCACCTCGGTACTCACAGATTGGTTCAATATACATATTATATAATATTGTTAGAAAGTAACTGTGTGATTTTCAGCGTGGCATCAATAAGCAGTCCAAGTGAAGGCAGAGTCTTCCAGCAGCATCAGTAGGAAAGACTACAGGGCTCCATTACCTGATCTGTCTCCATGACAACATAAGGGACTATGAGTAGACAATCAAATGGCAAAATTCATAATGTCAAGCAAAGCTGCCCCTTATATTCACGCATGAATACACTACAGCACACAGTGTGAGATTCTTTATCTGCATTTAATCCATTCCTTAAGTGAAGCAGGGGCTGCCACCAAAGAGTGGTGCCCAGGAAGCAGTGCAGGGGGACGGTCACTTGCTCAAGGGTACCTCAGTGGTGTCACCAGCAGTCCTGGGACTTGAACCCATGACCTTCTGATCACATGGGCAACTCCCTAACCACTAGATCACCAACTACTAATGTAAATTAAAAAACATCTTTAAGAGTACATTATAACCACAATCAAAAATGGATGTGTGGAGCTAAGGGACATGGTAATGAGGCACCCAAGAATTATAATAATTATAACAATAATAACAATAACAACAATAAGCTACCCATCACCTGGTAGGGTGATACCCAAGTGCCGTAACACTCCCCCCCCTCCCTTTAGTTGTTTCCCCCATTTGGAACTACACTGATCTCGTACACGGCCTCTCTGGAATCCAACGGATGGAAAATAGTCAAAGCAACAGAGAAGTATTAAAATGTAATGCTCTCTTCCATTTTTAAAGACCACAGTAAAGAAAGAAAATTAAATTTTCATTGTACTATACAAAACTAAAATCATCCAAGACATGATACTACACTGGCTTTTCAGTCCGTGTCACTTATGCACTTCTTCTAGTCCTCTAGCAATCCACAGCCTGATGTATATTTTTGGTGAATTATTCTTAGTTTAATATACGTGATGATTCTCTTACTCAACTTGCTCAGTAGGCAACATCTTAGAAAAGATATCGCATATCTGCAAGAAAATATGAAATATGATTGCGTGTTTGCTATGATTACGTGGTTTGGAAACACCCAGACATTGGTTTTATGGCCAGAAAAAGTGGTTCTGGCAAAAATCCTGCTCACGTATAAAATCAGTGCCTCTTTTGACTCCCTTCATTCATTGCGTCATGTTTTACTACCCAACCACTGAGGGGGGCATGCTGTCTCTTACCAAGCCACTTGTGGTTAAGGACGGCTGAAAACAGATGGAGCAATCCACTCTTGCTCTAAAAAGACTCGCTCCTCCACTCCCTTCCCCTACATTTGACAGAGGTGACTCGACCACATAAATTCCATTTATAAATGATCAATACCCCTATTATCGGATGTTTTTGGTCTTTGAACCCTGGCAAGATTTCAAAAGCTATAAGAGAAGAGGAGGCCTCAAATTCTAGCGATAAAAAGAATATTCACTAATACGTTAAACATGGGGAAAGTGGATAAGCCATTTCCATTTCCATTAACTTACAAATTTGGCAGTTGCTCTTATCTAAGCAAAGTATGATTTAAATCATGTAACAGATGTGGGCAAATGTAGTGCATGTAGAGTTATTCCCAGGGACTCTTATGGGTGTGTAGTGTGCTTGTCCATGCAGTGAATCAAAGCCCAATCTGCTAGAGAACATATTACCCACCACACTACACCAACCAGCTGCCCTGAATATAATGATTTCCCCTGTGAATTTCTTGTATGCTGTGACAGAGATGGGTCAGGTGTTGTAGCACTGCAAACATCTCCCACCAGCAATTCTCAGTCCATTCCAGCTTATTATATTGTAAACAGTAGAAAGATGAGCCAAAATTTGGTCTAATTCCACTTACATTCACAATACAAGCCTTACCTCTCTGTAAGTACGTAGCTGGCCTGGAACCTCATAATAAACGGTCACTGTGCCTGTGTCTCTAGCCACGGCCACACCAGTTTTGGGATGGATCTCCAGAACGGCATTGGATGAGGAGCTCCAGGAGCCATAGATTCCTGCAGAAAAGACTTTTTATTTACTAGCTATTTCTTAACTAGGCATCGTTCTCTGAACAAATGAATATCCACCCTTATCCATCGTAGGTGCACATCATTTGAAATTAAACTGCTGTCTAATCTTTAAGCATAAGAGTTATCATTCTGTTTGTTACCACTGACTACAACAGACCTTTTATGTCATTTTTACTTTTTCAAAACAGCATATAATTTTATTTCAATTGGAAGAACAAAACATGACCTATGTAAACATATGAATAAAGTCACACATTAAGGGTTGAACACTGATCACTTTACATGTTTTGCTGAATTTGTGAAAATAAGTACACTTCTATAATTTTTTTTTTTTAATTACACACAATTTTAACAAATATATATTTTGCTAGTGAGCAGATAAACAGTAAAAGATGCAAAAGAGTGTTTTCTGCAGAGAACTTCACTAAGAAAATAACTTTTTTCCACCACGCAGGGGTGAATTGAAGTGAATGTGAAAGAAGGTGAGGGACGTGATGTGGCTGTGGAGTTTAAAGAGAACTGAGTAGAACCCTGACCTTCCTGGCTGAGGAGCTGGGCTGAGAAGCAGATGACATCTCCGACAATGAGGCTCTGGGCCTCCGCAGGGTGGATGGCATGCTGTACAGGCAGGGCGATGTAATCGGCAAGACCGGCCTGCTCTATATCCCACACACCCAGCAGAGTAAGACCCACGTTCACGGTCCGGACCATCAGGGTGCCATTACTGGGGCCTTTTCCCACCTGCACCAGGTCATCCCTGCAGAGAAGAGAAATGAACAAAAGATAAGTGGATTTCACTGAACAGGGAGCCTCACAAAATCATACACGTTTCAAAACAAGTTTGTGTTGTGGGGTCACAGGTGTCCTCCAACATATGGCATGTGGGCCTAAAAACGAAAAGATAGAGAACAAGAGATTTTACACAACCCTGTACACACACAGACACACAGACCTTCCTATCCTTACACGATTCATTTACACACTGAACTGTTGTGCCTTTTAATAACTTATCACAGCCATACACCTGTTATTTATTATATACAGCACATCCTCTGTACTGCTGCTTCTATTTGTACATTTACTGCTTCCTGCTCCATCTCCATTCTGCATTTTTGCAGACCTAAAGGCTCTGCTGCTAGAATACAGTATCTGTCATAAGTCATTAAGCCACTGACTGCACTAAATGTCTTGTCCTGTTTTGTTGCATTTTTCTAGCCTTCTCTGCATTTTGTCCTGTGTGCACATATACAGTCTAGTGTTTCTGTTTCCTTGTGTTGCTCCAACTTGACTCAAACATTTCTAAACAATGTCAGTTGTGTGTTTACACGTTTGTTGTACAACATATTTAGGCCTAACAGGACAGACAAGTTCATTTATAAAGAACTTTATCCCCAAATGACTATTCACATGTTCCACTTAAACAAAAGCAAAAATATCAGAAAGAAATTCAAAACAAAATATTTGAGTGGAAAGAACTCAGTTGATCATGCAAGGCGAATCATTATGATTTATCATTTTTGCACTTTGAAATCACTGTTCATGTTTTTCCCCCATAAACATGCTGCTGCTGTGTAAAAGTTCCACCTCTTAATACTAGGCTTTTCTAACATGTCAAAAAAAAAAAAAAGGTTTCAAGCAGCCAGATTTAACGTATACACAACCACACACACACACGGGCTGCAACTATCGAATATTTTTGGAATAGAGTATTCTATATTTTCATCGATTAATCGGATAAATCATACTTTTGTGTTTTTAAACAACTATGTAAAGAGTAGGTTATACAACATGAAAGGCCTCTAAAATTAGCAAGCAATTGGCTGTTATTTCTCACAAAAAAGGTTTTTATTCAAACACTTATTAGATCAAAACTTCAAAACCTCCAGAACTAAGCCCATTTAATCAACCTTTCTGGGAAACATTTATGATTTCCATTGTATACTTATTAACAGTAAAGAAAACAAAAATGTCCCTTTTAGCTATTTTGTCATTTTCTCTTTCTGTATGCACTTTAAGATTTGTTTGAAAAATATACAATTATATTTAAATATATTATTATTATTAATATTATTATTATGCTCCTGAGTTAAAATGTTGCTGATCAATTTGAATTATTTACTGATTTTATTTACATTTTTAGGCAAATTTTCTGCTACAGACTAAAAAAACCATGTTACCTATTTTTTCTTGTTGCCGATATTCAGCACGTTTTCATCCACTACATAAATGAGGACGTAGAGCTGGTATCGAGGTGCTTTTTGTGGCTCTCTTCGTTTTTCACAGCCAGTGTGCGCCACTAACTTACAATAACAGAACATTGATCGTTTGTTAACTTTCAAAATATATTTTCATACATGAAAGGGAGAGCGGGCGAGAGCGTGCGGGAGCGGGCGGGAGCTGGGTGGGAGGTAATCGTCAGAAGTTCCGCAGGAGCTGGTTTAAAAAAATAGTCCCATGCAGGGATTTACTTCATATCTCCTGCTCTGAGCTGTGTGCTCTTCTTCGGTGCAAAAAACCCTATTCCCTGCGGCAAAAATAGCATGTTCCCCGGGTCACACGTGGCAGGTGGACTTTGGTGACGATTTAAACGAAGCCTTTTTTGTAATCGAATCATTTGAGTCACTCCAATAATTGTTTCAGCCCTAATACATACATGCATATATACACACACAGTGGAAGAAATAAGTATTTGACCACTCGCGGATTTTGTAAGTTTGTCTAATGACAAAGAAATGAAAAGTCTCAGAACAGCATCATTTTAATAGTAGGTTTATTTTAACAGTGACAGATAGCACATCAAAAGGGAAATTGAAAAAATAAGATTATTTTCAATTTTATTAAAATAAAATTATTTGCATTTCATTGAGGGAAATAAGTATTTGAACCCTCTAACAAAAAGAGACTTAATACTTGGTGGCAAAACCCTTGTTTGCAAGCACAGAGGTCAAACGTTTCTTGTAATTGATGATCAAGTTTGCACACATTTTAGGAGGAATTTTGGTCCACTCCTCTTTGCAGATCATCTCTACATCACTAAGGTTTCGAGGCCGTCTCTGTGCAGGTTTGAGCTTCAGCTCCCTCCATAGGTTTTCTATTGGATTAAGGTCTGGAGACTGACTAGGCCACTCCATGACCTTAA
>JBBJLR010049316.1:0-11808 GCA_037577145.1 Brachypetersius gabonensis
CTCTCTCTTTCTCTCTGTCTCCGTCTCTTTCTGTCTCTCTCTGTATCTCTCACTTTCTCTTTCACTGTCTCTCTTTCATCTCTCTGTGTCTCTCTCTCTTTCCCTGTCTTTCTCTCTGTCTCTCTCTTTCTGTCTGTTTCCGTCTCTTTCTGTCTCTCTCACTTTCTCTTTCACTGTCTCTCTTCCTCTCTGTCTCTGTCTGTTCTCGTCTCTCTCTCTGTCTCTTTCTCTTTTTTTCTCTCTCTCTCTTTCTCTCTGTCTCCGTCTCTTTCTGTCTCTCTCTGTATCTCTCACTTTCTCTTTCACTGTCTCTCTTTCTCTCTGTCTCTGTCTCTTTTTTTTCTCTCTCTCTCTCTCTCTCTCTCGGTAATAACCCATCCAGTCCACACACGCAAACAAATCGAACCATAGATGTCCATAAGGTAAGCTATGTGTAACGAAGCGTGGTGGTGGCTCAGTGGGTAGGATGCTTACCTCTGGACCAAGAGGTCATGGGTTTGAATCCTACCTTCAGCACCACCACTGGGTTCCTGAGCAAGACCTTTAACCCCAAGTTGTTACAGGGAGAGACTGCCCCCTGTAGGTAGGGAATGGAAGTCTCTTAATAAAAAGCGTCTGATAAATGCTGTAAATGTAAAATGGAACGAGGTTTTGAACAGACTCACTAAAATGCATTTAATACTTCGTACAAAAGCCTTTTCAAGACACTCCTGTATGGAGAAACTAGTCGCCTGCGTTGCTCAGGTGTGATTTTGACTTTCACGCAGTCTTTAAGTCCTGGAGGTTCCGTGTGTCCCTTCTATGAACTCTGAGCTTTGGGTTCTTTCCATAGATTTACTGCAGGATTTAGGTCAGGTGATCTGCTGGGCCTTTCCAGCAGCTTTATTTTCTTTCTCTGAAACCAGTTGAGAGTTTCTTTGAGAGATTAGTACTACCAAACATTATTATTATTATTGTTACTATTGTTATGACTATTATTCTGAGTTTCAGATCATGGGAGGTGTTGAACCCACGCTGTACTGGGGTTCAGTGTGGTTCACCCCGGTCCTGCAGGAGTGGTATTACCAGGTGGAGGTTCTAAAACTGGAAGTTGGTGACCAGAACTTAAACCTGGACTGCAAGGAGGTATCAGACCAGCTTTTATTACAGAGACTGTTTCTTTCACTATGCACTGCCAAACCAAACCCTTTCATTTTACCTTTTAAAATGACCTTCGTTTTGACACTAATTTGACCCTTAATTTGAATTAATTGAATTTGGGTGTATTTTCAGTACATTTTAATTACATTGTGTTTCATAGTGATTATTGTACCATACTTTTTTCCACTTTTTTTTTTTGTTGGTGAAATCTACTTTGAAATATTCAGTTTTGTCCCACTTAGAATCCATATGTGAACATGTGGATTTACTTTAACAGTGATTTTAACGGTTCTACCTGTTGGTGTTTTGGCTCGTGCACAGGCATTCCACACTAAAAATAAACAATCGGTTACTTTGACTGAAGAGTTTCAGGTTGGTGGTGATACAGAAGGCCTCTCTTTGATGTAAATATATCTATTTTTAAAGATACAACAGTTCATATCCTAAAAATCTCATTATCAGTGGGACGATGTTGACCTCAGTGTTTGTGAGATTCGTTAAACTTGACCGTGTTTGTTGTACAACAGCATGAGCTGTGCTTGCTATGGTTACAGTGTCATAGTAGTGATGAAGGGAGAACAGAAATACTTAATAAAGACGGTTTATAAAGGCGTGTAACCAAAACAGCAGCTCTGCAGGGCCGTTACTGGTGTTGCTTTGTCGCATCAGGTGGTTCAACAGTGTAAAATGTAAAGATTTGTTTCACTGCATCAGACAATGAGTGTGTGTTTCTTGGTTGTGTGTGTTGTGTTCTTGAGTGTCCTGCACGGCTCTCACTTCTTCTGCCAGCCTGAGTTTAGTATAGTTTAGTTACTGATGGACTGTCAGATATATAAGAGTATAAAGTGTAAAGTGTATCGACTGTAACCCTGAAACTCCATTAACCTCCAGTGTTAGTGTTAGAGTCTTCCAGGTTTCACGGGTGTGACACTTCAATGAAAAGTCGTTGGTGTGCCACCAGGGTTACCCTGTTTGCCAGATTGCGTGACCTTGTAGAAGCGTGTGGATCTTTCTGCTGGAGATACTGAGGAAAGGTCCAGCTTTCAAGGCTGGAAAATAAAAAAAAAAACAGCCTTGAATTTCAGGCTGTGAAGATGTGGAACACACTAATCCTGTTCATGAAAGCCTGAAAAGAACAGAGCTGCCAGAACGGCCTTTTGTCTGTTCCAGGCCTTGACCAGCTTCCACCTCCTTCTCTCTTTATTCAGTACAACTCAGATAAAGCCATCGTGGACAGCGGGACGACTCTGCTGCGGCTGCCCACGAAGGTGTTCGACGCTGTGGTGGAGACCATCTCAAAGATGCCTCTGGTACGAAAAGCTCTATAGCGGGGGGGATGGGGGGGGGGGGGGTATACGACTTTTAATAAATAAAAAAAGAGAGAAATAAAAGGTTCTTGGTGTGTTTAGAATAAAATCTCTGCATAATTTTGAAAAGGTACTGAACCGGTCTCATTTTTACACATTTTTTTTTGCTGCTTTTGGGGTCTGTTATATATATATTAATGGGCTTTGGTTGCAAATGAATCCTGATTTAAACTTTAGCATGACAATAACACCTCTATTATGATGACAACCCCCCACCCCACCCCCGCCGTTAAACAGTATTTATATTATTTAAGAATTTCCTCCTTTAGCAGTTTGACCACTGAGGGCCATCATATCAGTCAGAAGAGTTGTGGTTTAAAAGAACTGCTAATTCTTTTCATGTTTTTATGCGACACCTTTATTTTCTGCACCAGATAATGGAGAGTGGGATCAATGAGAGTATCGATAAGTATCATAATGAATAACCAGTACCAGTTCAGTCCTAAAGATATTGTTCCTGTTTGGGGGTTCTTTAAACTTTTGAACACTCACACATTAGAAACTCTGCCATTAGAAGATTGTAAAGGACAACATTAAAAATGTAACCCCACTGTTGTAAACGTTCTAGTACCTACAGCGGCACCACAGGAGTCTGTATTGTTCTTTGAAGACTAAACCCCCCTCCTTATGATGCATCTTGAAGCTGGAAGAAGCTCCTACCAATTTTCCAGATGCTTTAGAGGAGGATATTCGGGCCTGATTTGAAACGTTAATGCTGAATATCTTCTCACAGCTGTATAACTCGTCCTTGTTACAGTGGAAGGAATGGACTAATGCCGCAGAAATGACTTGGATAAGCCCAAAACATGCCAAAACGAGCTAAACGCTAAAGTTAGCCTGGCTATCCTACTCCCTTCCTTCAGTTCGGCTCCTTGTAAGAAACTGAAAGAATAAAAACTGGTCTCTGGTCTGAATGAAGACAGATTTAGTTACTCTAAGGCCAGACTGCCTGTCAGCTGGTGGCCTAGTGGTTAGGGAGTTGCCCCAATGATCAGAGGGTTGTGGGTTCAAATCCCAGGACTGCTGGTGGCACCACTGATGTACCCTTGAGCAAGGAGACCATCCCCATACTCTGCTGCCCATGCACTGTGTTCCTGGCTGCTCGCTGCTTCACTCTGTAAATGGGCTAAATGCAGAGAAGAATTCCACACGGTTCACGCTGTGGTGTGTTCACGTTTGCCAAGTTGTCACTTTACACACTTTTATTACTCTATAGTAGTCAGATTGGGAGACACCATAGGGATTCCTATAGAGCCTGAGAGAATACCACATAAACAGGGACTGACTTAAGCGGTAGGCAAGCAGGAACTGGCGTATGTGGTACGCACCAGTTTCCAGTCTTCACTGCGCAAATGCATTTCCTCAGGAAAGGAAAACCTTAAAAAGAGAAATAATAATGACGTTTTAAAATATGGTTCCTGCTGGTCTGCCCAGCCTCGCTTCTGCACCAATCAAAATTCAGTCAGAGCAGGTTTGTCTCAGCACTTCTGTCACTGACGCTTTTTCTCACTTGACAGCCACAAAAACACAGGCTGAACTCAGAAACTCGTCCTGAGTGGCTCTGCCAGCCTGCCTTCCTCATTTCCATCAGTTAGTGGCGAGAAAGCAGACACCCATCATACTAGAATGTTTTAAATTTTTTTGTGTCATATAATCCAGTGGGTGACCAGACCTGTAATTTAATTTAGGTTAGGAGTCAATTTGCACGTTCAGCACCATTTGGCAGTGTTCAAACATGAAGTTGAAAGCGCTAATGGTAAGGTGAAACATTTTTTATTTGGGTGAGTACCAGTTCATTAATGTAAGAACTCATTAGAGTACTACAGCAAAAAAATGTCAACCCCTGCATATAACCCATTAGGCTGTAGCTGTAGCGATGAGATGACAGGAGCAGGGAGTTGGCATGACGATGGCTTTTCTTCTTCACCAGATCCGGGACTTCTCCTCGGGTTTCTTCGGCGGGACCAAGCTGGCCTGCTGGGTAATAGGAGAGTCCCCGTGGAACTCCTTCCCCAAAATCTCGATCTACCTCAGAGCAACCAACACCAGCCAGTCCTTCCGCCTCACCGTCCTTCCCCAGGTCAGCGAAAGATCTGAACCCACTGAACTTTTTTTATTGCAATTTGAGAAGCTGTAGTTTTCTTTCTCTCCTTTTGCACGAGGTCGTAAGACCAGTGTGGGCCTGAGGGAGGAGTGTGAAGAAAAGAGCCGCAGCCTTTAAATAAAGGCAAATCAGTACAAATGTACAAAAACGAATACTGGGCAACGATTACATGATTAAATCGCAAATAATCGCATGGTTTTGCGATTAATAATTAATTCAAGCAAGAACTGGCGTATGAGGTACGACAAATGCTCACCAGTTTCCAGTCTTCACTGCGCAATAAAGGCAAATCAGTACAAAAGTACAAAAACTAATGCTGGGCAAGGATTGCATTATAAAATTGCGATTAATCGCACAGTTTTGCGATTAATAACAATTCATTTAAACAAAAGTAGTGTATTGTGCACTTTTTAAAAAAGTATTACAACAGTCACCGTCCCAGAACAGCCTTTTTTGTACAGATATACAAAAACATTATTATACAGTAGTTTGTGTGTATTTTTATATTGACCCTTGAGAAAAAAAATTAAATTGTTGAGTTGTTTGTGTGTGTCTGATCAGAGCTCTGTTTCTGCGTCTATAATAAAGTCGCTGCACAAATTAAATTAGCTCATTTACTGAAGAACCTACAAATGAAAATACAAATGAAAATATGATCTTCCACTAAAACTTACTGCGTGAACGATAGATTGAAATAGTTCAAGATTTTCTCACACGGCTATACCCGTAACCCTGAATCGATCCAGAGTGCAATAACTAGAAAATGTCAAATGAATTGTATAACATTGTACAAAATAGAATAAAAATACGTCAATAAAAAATCCCGACCCAATGAATCTAAGAATATCTATGATTTTTTAGCTTCATATTTATAATATAATAGAATGTAATAAACTGAATGTATTTATAATTAACTTCAGTGTAAAGTGTTACATTATTAATAGCTCTCCTTTAGAAGAAAACCAAGTCAAGGTAATCTAGATGTTTGTTTCTGATGATTCTGCCCCAGTCAGCTCAGATTAGCAAAGGAAGTGTTTGTTTGGACACGAGCTCTTTTTATTTGGTTGCGAAACAAAGCGGCAGTGATCGAGCAGGTAAGCTGCCAAGATCCGATCGGTTTTCACAGCTGGGCTAATCAGGGCTTAATGGGTTCTGTTCTGTGGGTCCGGAACCGGCTGGCTGCTAGATAAAGGTTTAGATCTCTGCCGTGTCTGTCCAGACAGAAACGGCGCTTCTGTAACTTCACCTGGTCCAGTTCAGATTTTCCTTGATTTATTTAATTTGCTGTATTTGTACCCAGAACTAAACCTCATCATATAGACATGAAAGGTTAAACTGTGAGGCTCATTCTAGACAGTGGCTTTTTAATCATTATGACTCTTTTGCGCCCCCTCTGGTGTGAATGCAAACTGTTCGACATATTTATCAGACGCTTTTATCCAAAACGACTTCCATTCCCTAACTACAGGGGGCAGTCGTTCCCTGGAGAAACTTGGGTTTAAGGGTCTTGCTCAGGAACCCAGTGGTAGTACTGAAGATAGGATTTGAACCCATGACCTCTTTGTCCAGAGACAAGTATCCTACCCACTAAGCCACCACCACCCGGTTTAGAAAACTAACCTGTAAAATGCTCATTAAAATACTTGCTGTAAATAATAAAAAAATATATGTAATCATTATTTATAAGCATTCATCTACATCCAGCCCTACAGATCCAACAGGTTTCTCTGGAGCTCTGGTTCCTGACGCATTACTATTAATGATATTAGAATGTTATTAGTGATAGGGGATTATTTCCTCAATTTTTTTTGTAGTTGAAAGAAACAATAAAATTGTATAAAATAGAATTAAAATAAATAAATCATATAAATATAACAATATATACAGATTACGGACCAAATGTATATATGAGTATTTGAATGTTTAGCTTCGTATTTATGATAAAATAAAATATTAAATGTACTTATTCTTGAATTCAAAGTAAGAGGTCACAGTAATATCTTTTTCATTGAAAGTAAACAAAATCAAGATTATGATTATCCTGGTATTTGTTCTCATTCTGTGACGTGGAGTATCAGAAACACTGACCAGTTCAGTGATCCCTCTCGTTTGCTTCAGAGTCGCGGTCCTTTTTCGTGTGGTGTCCTTTTCTAACGTATAATTTCCGAGTTTTGAAGCTGATGATTCTGGTCCTTTTCATAAATAAACACTTCTGTACATCCACAGCTTTATATCCAGCCGGTCACGGATGTGGATGGCACGCTGAACTGCTACCGATTCGGCATCTCATCCTCCACAAGCGGCCTGGTGCTCGGAGCCACAGTCATGGAGGGCTTCTACGTCATCTTCGACCGCGTCCACAAAAGGGTGGGCTTCGCCGTGAGCTCCTGCGCTGGTGAGTAGAGCTGCAGAGGAGAATCTTCTCCGGGAGGTTTATGGTTCAGGTGTAGGAGACCATACCTCTTCAAACAGGAAAAAAATATTTTTAAAAGCCCTTTACCAGCTTTTATTCAAAGCAAGTTCAGGTTCTCGTTAACTTCAGGTTAACATTTGCTTTACTCAAACGATTTTGATCACTGAGCTAAAGTAATGAAACGATATTTACAGTAACCCCTCAGTTTTACGCTGATCAGCAGTCGCGGATTCAGTCTAACGCAGATTTTTCTGAGAACCGGACTGTATTACCGCCGCTAGTCCAGCGGTGGCAGTAATACACTGAAAAGTTGTCAACCACCATAAAAAGAAGAAGCTGCTGCAGTATGTAGCATGACTGCTCTGTGCCTTGTCCTCGTAGTTCAGTGTTTTAAACCCCCCCCCCCAACAGTTATCTCAGTTAGCTGATCTCAGTTGGTTAAGCTGTGCTCTGTCTAAACATATGGGTAGAGAGTTATTTCAACCTTTCTTTGTTTTTGGTCACCACAAAAAGCAATTTTAAGCAATAACGTTTTCTGATTATTTATTTATTATTACATTTTCTTTAAAGGTATTCCACAAAAAAAATTACAATAAAGTAATTGCTGAATCTTCCCACAGCCTTTAATGGGACGTCTATACTTTTCTGTTCCAGATTATGGTGAGGGGGATCAATAAGAGTATCGATAAATATTGGTATTGATGAGCAGCATTTATATCAGTATTAAGACAGCCCTCTTTCACTATGTTGGTGCTTTCAATACAACTTTTAGCGAGGACTTAACATTTTTAAATAACCAAGTTGAAAATGTAACAGTAAACCTGTGTGCTTGTATCTGTGAGTACATATGGAGAGTTATCATGATGCGCTAGAGTGTATCAGTATGGTTCTCCAAGGTCCAGATTATGGAGAGTGGAATCAGTAAGAGTATTGATAAGTGTCAGTGTTGAAATCAGTATCAGTATTGATCTGTAAAGCCATATCTGTCGCTGTTTGGAGTCTGAATTAAAAGCCTGCCTGTCCTCGTGTTCCTCCAGAGAGTGATGGCGTTCCTGTGGCGGAGATTGCGGGCCCCTTCGCGGCGGACGGGGTGTGTGTGGGGGTCTCTCCGCTGCGGGAGCCGCTGCTGTGGGTCATCGCCTACGCACTGATGGGTCTGTGTGCCTTGGTTCTGCTGGTCCTGCTGATCCTTCTGCTGGTGCCCTGCCGGCGCCGCCCGGACGGGGAGATCACGGACCAGTCCTCGCTCGTCCGGCACCGCATCAAATGATGTCGGGCCACCGGCTCGGCCTGGCGGGACTGAACAGGCCTCGGGCCGGGGAGACGAAACGGACCGACCCGTTACGGACGACTTTCTTTATCTGTCGGAGTCATATTAACATAGTAATGACATTAAGAAACTACTGATGGTCTGCAAACACCAAAGACCCATTTAAAGGAGAACTCCCACCATCAGCAGCATCTCTCTGTACATCAAGCATCCTCATCATGATCAATTACATCACACGGCATCTCAGTGTGAGTGCATCGTGATACCAGAACTTTTCATTTGAAGAGAGCTCGATCAGCCCTGGATAGTTTCACTGCAGGGAGGTAAACACTGAATAAACCTCATTTATATTTGTAGGTTTTGGTAGGATTTTAAAAATACGGCACCACTGGCTCTTTTTTTTTTTCCCCCTAAACAGGACTCCTATCACACGTGTGTTTCAGGACAGGTGAGTTTCTAGTGTCGGGAGAAAACATCCTGCCTCTCGAAACCACATGACTTACCCTAAGTGTCCAAAAGTTTGTAGACACCAGCATTTCTCTTGTCCTTTAATTTAATAGCCCTTAAATTAGTCTAACATGCATTCATATGATCAGTTTTGGATCACAAAGGTTCTGGATGGAGCTCCAGCACTCCATAGACCAACACTATTCTTCAGATACTAAAGAATATGTTTGTGCAGAATTGGGATTCTGTGTGTGTGTGAGTGTGTGTGTGTTGAGGGGTCTCCCACGGTCAATATCTGTCACATATCTACCTTCAGTCGTATGTAGAGAAGATCTTCAGTGCTTAAAAACGTCAGAGTGATTTTTGGTGCAGAGAAGATGAGCTGAAACAGTGAGAGACGGAAGGACGAAGTGTGTGTAACGAAGGCCGATCAGAATGACTGATCGTTCCATGTATATTTGCCTCGTCTGATGATTCCGCTGCGTATTTGTAAATCGGCTCTGATGCTGAATGTACATTTCAGATAAACTCACGAATGTTAATCCTTTGGCAGAGAAGGTGTTTACCTCTCGTTTTGATTTTTTTTGGGGGCGGTGGGGCGTCTACACTTCTGTTCAAAAGTTTGGAGTGTTTTTAATAGCACAAAATCAGTCTGTTTACAGATAATTAGTACAAACCTGTATTTATGATGTAATTCAAATCAAATGTACATGTCAGGGTGCTGAACAGCTACAGATTACTCTTAACATGCTTTAAATCAAATTATAAGGCATTCTGGATATTAGATTTATATTTCTTTCCCATCCGGAGCTGTGTAATGTTCTAGATAATTGCAGTTACTGTACTTGTTTGATAGCTTTTAAATCTGTATTCATTATTATTGAAGATAAGGTTAATATTAGAAGCAGCTGCAGATTTGTGGACGGGTTTTTTAATCTACTGTTAATGATTTTATAAATAAAATAAATAACTGATTGTAGTGGAGAGTATTTGGAGCACATCAGTGATCAAACCTGCACTGTACAGAATAAACAATAACGGGGGAAATGAAAGATGCAATAATGTTTTTCTAGTGTTTTCTTCTTAAATTTCTTAATTAAAATATTATGTAGCACATCTTAATAACCACACTGGAAAATCAGATGTGATTTGTTTTGTCTGAGCGCCAAATATGTTTGTTTATATTTGAAAAATAAATCAAAGAATGATTGAAATAAACTATTCAGGCGCCACCTGCTGGTGAGTGATGGGTTTGCATGCAGAGTCAGTACAGAATACAGAATGTTTTTTATTAATGATAAAAAAGAGCGGAAATGTTTTCTGTAAACTGAAATTCCATTCAGAAAATCCTCTGAAGGGGTTTGAAGGTATAAAATCTGCACTTTCTGATTGTATTTTTATCTTACACTAATCACTGATAACTCTAATGATGGATTTTAAAATCTCCAAAATGAAATTAAAGTGTTCTAGGAGCAGATTTGGGGGCATATTTAGGGTTTTTACTATAAAAATAGACAACGCGGTTCATCACTATACGTGGATGCTCTTGGAATGTTACTGTAAACCACGACCTGCACTTTGAGTTTTGGTCAATTACAGAAAAGACCCAAATTTCACTTCAAATGTTTGATTTTCAGTTTTGGAAGACAACAGAAACTCCCCACCCAAAGAATTCTCCATTAGGATACATATTGTGGTGGTGTTCTGGAGGAACGCTGTTTCGCCTTCACAGTATACTGTGCATCAGTACACTGTTACCCCACTCTGTTACACTGTTACACAATAATGTTTCTCTGTACAGACGAGTCACATTTCCATCCCATTTCATTGATTTTATTGAACTGTACATTCTGACAGCACTGAAATAATTCAGAAACCGTATTTCCATCATCTCTTCTATAAAACAGTGCCGTATTCCTCACTGAGCTCCTCATGTACACACAGTCTTAAATACCACTGAAAACATGGCATTGTTTTTGATCAAGTGCAAGAGATGAATCTGACAGCAGCTGCTATCACTGTCAGACAAAAAAAATATTTTTTTCCACAGGACTTTCAGCTAAGGACAAAAAACAGAGTAAAAACAACAGAACCAGGGTCAGATTAAACATTCACCTCTGGGCAGATTTAATGTTTCATGGAATAATAGCCCTGATTTAAAGCCATGCTCCGCCCACTAATTCTGCATTGCTACTATTGTGAGGTTGAACGAAACAGTCAAAATCACATTTCCAACCAAGCCTAATAGTCTATTACTGCGTCTCTGTAGGATCAACGGGGTTTTTACCAGCCTTCTGTACAGCTTGTCCATCCTAGCAACAGTAACTAAGCAAAAATGCACATGGGCGGAGCCTGAATGTGCTTATGGCTTTATGGCAGACAGTATAATGACAACAGCTAAAACTGAACTTAAATAAAGTCCTTGTACTTGTTAATACAGCCTATTTCTTTGGATGTGTGTGTGTGTGTGTGTGTGTGTGTGTGTGTGTGTGTGTGTGTGTATACAGTGCTGTGCAAAAGACTTTAGGCACTTCCTAGTCTGTCGCAGTAAAACATTTGTTCCTGTTTCAGTTAATCTACTCAATACACCGAAGGTAAGACAGTTAGACAGGCAGAAAATAGGTGCAACAATAAATGTGTTTAAAGCAAAATAAAAGGTAATCTGAGGTTACCCAAGTGCAGAATGTGTGCACATCCAGACATCAGACCCAGGCCTGCCAGCCCGGGAACAGGCGGCTGAGGTTTTTGGGGTCCATTGCCTGCTGGATGAGGAGGTTGACCTGCCCCCCCACGTTGAGCACCGCCCCCTCCTCCACACCCTTCAGCTTCTCCTGCAGCCGCAGCAGAACGCGCTCCGCTACCTTGTTGAAGCTCTGACTGTCACTGAGGACGGAAAAGACATCACAGTGTCACCACAAGCTGCGCTAACAGAGCAGTATAAACACAACATACAGCACTTTTTCCTGTTTTCTGGTCACTGTTTGTACAGGTTGTGGCTGTGTGTGTGTGTGTGTGTGTGTGTGTGTGTGTGTGTGTGTGTGTGTGTGTGTGTGTGTGTGTGTGTGTG
>JBBJLR010049356.1:0-10528 GCA_037577145.1 Brachypetersius gabonensis
TGTATCTTTAGACACTTTGCAGCCTGTCAGTAAAACATTTGTTCACATTTCTGTACTTTAATCTCCTCAGTGGGACACAAATAAGAGAACGGCACAGTGAAAAAAACACCCATAGGAGAACTGCATGGCTATAAATTCATCATCAGGAGAGCAGCAAGGTGAGAAATCCCAAAAAGATTAATGACACGACTGTAAACCCACCAACAGAACCAGACGGCTATACATCCACCAATCTGAGAATAGCGTGGTAAATATCCACCAATAGGAGAACTACAGGGCTTTCAATCCACCAATAGGACATTAGCATGGTGAAAAACCCACTAATAGGAGAATAGCATGATGAAAAATCCAAGAATAAGACAACTAAGTGGCTATAAATGTACTAATTGGAGAAAGGCATAGTAAAGAATCCAACAATAGGAGAACTACAAGTCTATAAATCAACCAATAGGAGAATGTCATGGTAAAAAAAAATCCACCAATAGGAGAACAGCATGATGAAAAATCCATGAATAAGACAACTATGTGGCTATAAATTTATGAATAGGAGAATCACATGGTGTAAAATCAACCACTGGGGGAACTAGATGGCTATAAATCTCCAAATAGGAGAGTGGCTGAATGAATTATCCACCAATAGGATGCAGAATTTGACCTGGACTTTTTTGCCATCACAACATTCAGAGTTAAATACAGTTAATGTGTCACTACAATCCTCGAAACTCACACCACGTGAACAAATTAGGTGTTAGGTGTTGAACAGTGCCACCCAGAGGCGAGTGATGGGGAAATTAACTAAATCAATGAAATGAGCTTAGAGACACAAACCTGTCAATCAAAAACACGTTTTATTCTTTATTATTCCACAGTGATCTTAGTGCACATATGCATGAAGGCACAGTTTACTTTAAGGAGTTTCACAGAGTCTTCTGGTGCATAATGAGAAATATACAGTACTGTGCAAAAGTCTTTCTTTGTATTCTTTCTATAATGAGTCGGTTGTTTGAGTGATTTACTGCACATGTTCAAACACACAGTGAATCCAGAATAAACACAGAAAGGGTGTGTTTAACTCTAACAGCTTTAAAGTCAGTGTGTGTTTGAGCTCCATTAGGACCACCAGCCTGAACTCTCTTAGACAAGCTCTCCTGTCAGTTCTTTAAGTTCTGCAGGAAGAGTTCTCCAGGCTTCTGGAAGGACATTCCAGAGCTCTTCTTTTGTTCTGTTCTCTGTGCAGATGGTCCTCGCTGCTTCAGTAATGTTGAGATCTGGGCTTTGGGGGCCGATCCATAGTTGATAGAGTTGTATCCTGTTTTTTCTATCGAGGTGCTTTGATCGCATTAACAGCGTGTTTGGGATCGTTGATGGAGCCGTTATCAATCAGACGCTCTCCAGATGGTACTGCTTGGTGGGTCAAGACTTTTGCACAGTTCTGTACTTGATACATGAATGTAAAGTGCCTTCAGCTCAGTTTGAGTCTGCTGGTGTCACTGATGTCAACCCCTTAAAATGACCTTAATTTCTCATACAGACAATGAAGGAAAATTAAGGGGAAACATGCAGAGATTATAGCTGATTAAAGACTAAAACTACTGAAATTTGCCCCTTAAAAACTAGAACCTCCTGAATTAAAGCCTTAAATTTAAGATAAAAAAAATAAGGGGGTTCACGCTTATGCCTTCAATCTAATTTTAGGTCGAGTTCACAAATGAATGGCCACTTAATTAAATTAAGGATTAAGCTAATTGTAAATCCATTGTGTTTTGTAGTGTGTACAGGTTCCAAATCAGCTACACGGAGCTGAAAAGGACTTACTGAGTTTCTCACTGGTCCCAAATCAGCATTTAACACATCATTCAAATGCCCTTAACATTGCTCTCCAGTATTGCGACATGAACACACACCCGACGTTTTACCCGACGTGTCCATCAGCAAAGACAGACCTGATGGAGATACGAGGCTAATGTAGCTGCTAGCTTGAATTCTGTCCAACAAGTCCACCTCCATATGCTTTATTTCATCACTATGTTGTGAAGAACGTGTTAAATGCGATGCTAATAAGCTTCTATTGCCTGTAGCTACATTAGCCTGGTAGTTCATCAACTACGAAAAGGTAAAACAAGGGTATGTTTTGGTAAACAGGTACATTTATATAGTTTTTAAAGACACTTAAGTTCCCTGAGAAGAAGTAATAATGTAAAGTAAAAAAGTCTATAATGTAATGTTTATAATGTAAAACAGCCAGGCCTGGGAAGAAGTGGGGTGGGTGTGGCCTAGTGGTAGGACACTTGCCTCTGGACCAAGAGGTCATGGTTTCGATGTCCTACCTTCAGCACCGCCACTGGGTTCCTGAGCATGACCCTTAACCCCAAGTTGCTCCAGAGATAGACTGCCCCCTATAGTTCAGGAATGGAAGTCACTTAAAAAGTGTCTGCTAAATGCCATAAATGTAAGAAGCGCTCGGAAAACTAAACCTGGAAAACCAAAAAACTGTCCTCCTGAACTACGAATGGCCCCGACAGACGCTGGTGGTTGAGCCTCATCTGTCTTTTTTTTGGGTTGAAAATATTTATGTTCTACTTGCAGTACCTCGTTCAGCTTTAAACAAACAACTTTTATCTTTTTTCACGCCAGTGTCATTTTCTCGTATAACTCTATAAATATCACAGCAAATACAAAATCTAATAAATTATAAAGACATGAATAGATAATAATAAAATATCTTACTTAGAGCCCCTGTAAGAAAGATGTCATTATATTATTGCAAAATTATATAATGGCACCTTCAATCTGCCTGCTGCCCACCCAGGAGGCTCAAATTAACTCTAAAACCTAGTTTTTTGGTCAAATCTATCAAATATGCTGAATTTTTGGTCATAAATCTCAATAATTTCCCTTGTAATGGTTGGACGAATCTAATATGTTTGATGAATTAATGGGATCCATCTTAAACTTGGGCAAATGTGGTCAGAATAATGGCTGTTGTCCTGTAGGAGCACTTCAGAGCGAGAGGCAAGTCGAAAAAGCCAGATCACCTAACGACTTCCTTTTCCTGTCAAGTCAATGGGGTTTCCCCGTTTCTTTTTCTCAGGAAAGCCGTTCTTCCTCTTTAGGGTCAGTTTTTGGAAAAAAAAAAGTCAGAATGTTGATCCCTGAAAGGTTCCTGAAGTGTGCAGCCACCCAACATCGTCCAGCCAATGACAACAAGCAAGAAATATCTGCTAGAGCTGTGATCCTCAGTAAACAGTCTATTAGTGCTAGCTAACTGGGTATCTAATGGAAGGGTGGTAACACTTTCCATTCTATTTTCACCCACAAAGACAAAAACCTTCTTTCCCAAAGTTATTTCCACAAATGTTAGCAGCATTCCATTTTTCTCCTTCATTAAAAAATAACAGTCCCTTTACTAGCTTGCTAAGTAAATATTTACTATAATAGTATGCTAGCACTGTTATTTTAATGTCCCTTTATTAAAATCATGGTAGCTAGGCAAGTAGCTAAGTCTCCCATTATTAGCATGTATCCTATCACTGCTCTCTTTTTGCCCCCTTCAATCACACACTATTGGAGTTTTTTTTATGTGAATGCAAGCAAATATTCTTTTTGTCCCCTCCAATCAAAAACAAACAGTCTCTAAAGTAGCTTGCTAAGTAGCCGATGTTAGTCATATAGTATGCTAGCACTGTTTTTTTAATGGACTTTGATCATAAGTTAACTGTCCCTTTATAAGGTCATGCTAGCTAGATAAGTACATAAGGCTGCTATTATTAGCATGTATGCTAGCAGTGTTCCATTTTCACACCCTACAATCACCAATTACCAGGTTGCCAAACAGCTAATCCTAAAATATTTAGCATTTATGCAACCACCATTCTATTTTTGCTTCCTGTAGTCATTATTGCTGTGATGCTCCAAGACTATACCTGGACACACCTTGCTTTGTTTCTGCTAACGTTTCTGAATTAGCGCAGTTTGCTTTGGGACTATATGATGAATTTGGTTTAACATCCTTCTTCACTGACATTTGAATGGTCTACATTCTAGGAGGTCACGGATCTCAGGTTGTTTGCCTTTGAGCAAGCTGTTGTGGAGCGTCCACCTGTAGGTCCTTCAGTGCAAAAGCATCCCTGCTGAGATTCCTTAAGGCCAGCTTTGAAGGCATCAGATCAGGGCTTGCCGATGTCCACGATTAGTTTGGTGAACAGCTTGTCCTTCTCGACCCTCACCACTTTGTAGGTCAGCGTGTTGATTCCGTCACTGTCCATGGTTTCCCTCGTGTGAGCAATTCTGTCAAACCTGCACAGAAGAAAGACATTATGGGGCAGATTCCTTCACGGATCTCAATGTGTGCACGTGGATTTGATGAAGCCTTGCAAGTTTTGTGATGCAGATTTAAGGTTTAGCCAAACTAGGACGGCATTGTACCCACCCTTTGCAAAAAGTAGTTTATTCAAGTGTACTAAGAGTTTACTATTTTATACTAAAACTGAGGCAGTACACTTGAAGTTTACTTTTTATATACTATATTTTATATACTTAAGAACAGTATAGTGAAGTATACTAGACTTATATATATAAAGTATCTGAAGTATACTTTTATAAACTTAAAACGACCTCATAAAGTAAAGTTAAAGAATACTTTTATAGACATAAACATGTTCCAATTTTGTCTGAAGAAGTGTTAAATTAGTATTTTCTAGTACACTACGAGAACATGGTCCTTATACTCAAGCATTCTTAATAAAATTAACTTCAGGTATGCTACTTTTTGCCGAGAGCAAGCACGTGTAATCCCCGAGTCCAGCTTGTTGAAGTAGTATGATCACTCTGTACCATGCCACCATTCGATCTGAAGGGGACGTGTCTCCTTCACATTTCAGAATTATTTTTTGGACCCGCACACATTTGGCTAACAAGCATATCTCACCGTTTGTAACAGTGCTACGTTTAGATTTAGAACACAACATTTAGTTTTTGCAACACATTTAGCTCGAAATGTTCACACTGTGGACTAAATAATGTAAAAATGACACCTCAAAATTTGTTAAGCTGATTTTACAAACGGCACCCCATAGGGCCATCTTACTTTACCATGTTCTCTGTGCAATGATTCTCCCTTATATCACAGTTGTGATTTGTGTAAAGATATATAAATCCATTTTTTGAAAGCATGTTTAAAAAAACTCAGTGACTATCGGATTTGTATCGTATTGGCAGAAATCCAAATGTACAATATCATATCGGAGATAAAAAAGTGGTATCGTGGCATTTAACACAACAGGAGTTTTAGGGTCTACCCACACTAGACTATCCGTACTGTGCCTGAACACCTTTGACCTCGAAACTCCAGCTGGTGGAGTTTGTGGTCGGTGTGGTCGCTCTGTACCACTAGGTGGAAAAGGTGGACTGTAGATTCTGTGTTTTTGCTGCTTTTACCTTTGAGGGTTTGGTTCATTCAATTTGTCCCTTTCGTGCTGTATCATCTTACATCGTCCGGTGATGCTGTCGGGCCGAGAGAGGGACATTCCTCGAGACGTCAACCTTCAGAAAGTAAATAAACAAAATCAGCCACAAATTATGATTCTGTAAACAGTCTACCAACTTCCAAAGCTTAATTTGAACACACAAAAGACCTCAAAGTTCAGGGAAGGTGGGTATAAGAGCACCGAGACCATTCTACGGTCAGCCTCCAAATGTTTGAATAAACCAGCTCATGAAGCTTTGCCCTTATTTTGACTGTTTTCTACTTTTTGAAATATGTAACATTATCAACTTTCTTCTGTTTCTGATTCTTCAGTAGTCTCTACTTGCCTTACAGGGATTTACACACTTCTAGTGTTCTCTTAATCACCTTTGTGAGGAGCCACCTGGGATGCTTTACAGGTCAGAGAAGATTGCCTAAACAAAGACTTATATCTCTGAAATGATAAATTAACTACAAAAGGAAAAAATGGATTTCTGTAGGTCTGTTTATCTTAAAATCCTCACACAATATAAAGGCGAATATTCAAATTGTGTAAAAGTAGAAAAACATAATGACAAAAATGTTTTGATATGTTATACTTGAGCTTCTACTGTTTTTAGCTATGCTAATACACTCTAGTCCATGTTTAGAGATGACAATAGTCATCAGTAATACCTAAGAAACTCACTTATGGGGCTTCTTACACGGTACGATTCGCTGTCATCTCTAAACATGGCCTAGAGTGTGTTAGCATAGCTAAAAACAGTAGAAGCCCAAGTGTAGTCCGTCCTTGTTTAGAATGTCATACAGTGTCAGAAACCGCATAAACAAGGTCATTAGAAATTACAGCATGCTAGTAACAAGATTACAGCTACAAGTATAAAATATCAAAACCTTTTGTGACTGAAGTGAATGTGTAGGCAGTTAGGCCTGCAGTTAGCAACATGCTAATTGGTTATTGAATTAAAAACAAACCCAAACCACACCGTGAGGCTGCCTGTCTGACCTGTTGTAGATGTCGTCGTCCTCGCCGCCCCAGCCCCAGTAGTTGTTGGGGAAGCCGTTGATTTTCAGGTACTGGTCTTTACTCATGGCTGCCACGCCCCCAAAATACTGGTTATACGGTAATCTGTGTTCAGACAAAACATCACAAACACTTTAGTCCTGTGTTCTCTAATGTGGTCTGCTGAGCTGGTTTCCTGCAGGAGAACTTCAGAAGAACCTATAACATGGTGTTGGTTCTCAAACCACTTTTTAGCAGTGTGTTAACAGTGTGTGCAGTAAAGTGTGGTTTCAGAATCTCTGTACCGGCGTCTCTTTTGACTGGTGCTGGCCTCAAAAATGCTCCTAGAATGGAGGTGTAATGATGTGAAACCAGAAACTGATCTAAACTGAGTGTGCGAAAGTAGATCTGGTATCGATTATGTCTCTCACCGGAAGCCGAACTTGTCCATGGACACGGCGAGGTGGCGCGGCTGGTCGAAACAGGCGTAGATGTTTCGGTCGTCCAGAGGGATGAGGTCAACATCGCTGAAGACGAAACAGTTGTAGTCGTACTCCTTCAGAGACTCGGCGTAGCCCACGTTCAGCAGCTTAGCACGGTTAAACGTGTCCTCACCGTCCTACACACACACACACACACACACACACACACACACACACACACACAACAGTCACAAACATCTAGTCCATAAAGAAACACTCCTATACACTAGAACAGGAGATATTAGACCATAAATAACCTTAAAAATGCTCCTATATGTTAGAATAGGGAATAAAACACTGTAATAAGTGCTCGTATAGACTAGAATAAAATAGATTAGTCCCTTAGCACCTCAATAAATGTTCTTATATGCTAGAATAAGATATATTTATCTCTGAATAACCTTAACAAAGACTCCTGTACACTAGAATAGGAGAATAGCCTCAATAAATATTCCTATATGCTAGACTGGAAGATATTAGTCTATAAACCACATCAACAAATGCACTAAAATTTTAGATTTTAGTCCATAAATAACAAGTTCCTAAACATTGAAATAGTTGTTAGAACAGGAGATGTTAGACTAATTCAGGAGATTTGTGTATGAATTCATGTCAGCACAAAGCCATGTAACACTGGTGAGTTTAGTGTGTGTGTGTGTGTGTGTTTGTGTAAGCATGTGTCTTAGCTTAACATAAACGCACATTTGAATTCTCTCACAGTTGCAAATGAAGGCAAAACAAACAAAAACACAAATATTCCCACTATCCCTCATTTCTAACCAGCAGGGTCTTAAAGTGACACAACCCCAGGCCTAGATACTGTAATATTAAAGGCTCTATTTCCTGGTGCACTAACATGAAATGCTATTCATGTGCGGTTCGAGGCCTAGCCGTAATCTAGTTTGGGCAGTTAGTCGGACATTCCAGTGGCCCGGGAACAAGTTGTTTCCTGTTGTGCTCCGTCATCTGGCTCAAAGACAGCATTCCTTTGATCTTCTTTAGACATTGTGTGCAAAACCAGTCCGACTAGCAGCTCTGAACAATTGCAGTGATTCTGTTTTCAGTGGCTTATGGATGCAAAATACCCAGGAACACAGCAAGCGGGCTGAGAGCAGTGTGGTGAGAGAAACCCCCCAGATAGAAAGTCAGATGTGGCCGAGCTGAGTGCAAAATGAAACAGGTTCCACCTGAGCACTCGTGCAGAGGCAGCGGTCGCAGTCTTTCCCGACAGACCTTTGCATGCTCATTTTCCTTCCACACATACGTGTAGTTAGGAAGAAGGTAAACACACCCGACACAACACGGAGGAAACACCTGTTCCACTAAGGCAGGCCTATTCGACTAGTGGCCCGCGGCACGGACCCGGCCCTTTTGAAGTTTTTTTATGGCCACAAGACACAAGTATGGGTTTTGGATCCTGATTGGCTGGTCGTCCTCCGCTACTTTCACCAAGATTGATTATCTGCTGTGTCGTATAAAATTAGCCAATCCGAGCACAGAAGTTGCCACAATATTAGCCAATCGCAGCCGAAAGAGGCGGGATTTGTCAGAAAATGGGTGTGTTAAAAAAACAGAGCAGAGCTGGCAGTAACGAAAGAGAATCCGGTCGAAAACTACACAATCTGGTTTAGAACCGGACGCCGTTAAACGTTTATGTTTGATGGTTAAAGGCGGCACTGACACTGGGCTGATGGTAAATTTGGGCCGGCGCGGAATCCCGCCAGCCCCCGAAATTCTGTGGCCCCCGAATAGGTCCCCACCTTGATTCTTCTTGATGACGTAGGTGCATCTCAATTAGCTCACTAGTTCCGTATCGACTACATCAGAACATAGTAAACCATTAGAAAAGCATCAAGAGTATCTAAAGTCAGAACCAGGTTCCTTTCAACCCCATGAGGATCCTTCACGCCAGTGGTTACCAACTCTGGTCATGGAGATCTGGCTAAAGATCTTCTTGTTTATGGCATTTAGCAGACGCTCTTATCCAGAGCGACGTATATCAGTTCTTCAGAAGCCCCTGATTGGCTGTTGAAGGGGGGTTTTGGAGTAAACATGGCTGGAAGGTCGTTCTACAGGAGGAGGGTTGCTGTCCACTGCTTCACATTGTTAAATCAACTCACTCCGAAAACACAAAATACCAGGTTACCATTAAACATCACAGAAAGACCACCAGAAACCAAAAGAGGGTTTCTGAATTGACAGCCATCAACTGTTAACCAAACAGACAATCAGTTAAAATATTTACTGTTGTGGTTGTAGAATGAGCTTTTGAACAACGATTCAAACTTAAAGCCAAATCCTGGATATTTGTGAAGGCACCTGTTAGACTGTTCGTACACTGCAGCTATGAGGCTTCTCGGGCTATGAGACTTGTTGTGTCAACCATATGAGCAGCGTTATGCCAGTGCTAAGAGGCCTCTTGGGCCACAAGCTTTGTGGCAATATGCCAACACTACGAGGCTTTTCGGGCCACATGGCTGCACAGCAAGCTTTTTGGGTGACAGATGTTTTGAGAGGTGTCAGATGCTATGATGTTTCTTGGGTCTGTCCCCTAAATGCCACTACTTTATGAGGCTTCTCGGGTGAACCACCTGTGAGGCCCTATCCTAACACTAATAACTGCATGTCAGCCCATTAGTTACACCTGAAGGTTAAGTGTTTTTGCTGAAACAGTGAACCTTAGAGGTTATACGTGGATATCAGACTCACAAGCAAAGGCTTTACTCACTAGGCTGCTACCACCTCTATGCCATCACTATGAGCAACTGCTGGAGGGCAATGCCATGAGGTTTCTTAGCATCAAGTCAAAACGATTTAAGTAGGTTTGTTGTCATTTCAGGCATCTACGCAGTACAAAGTGAGACTAAACAACATTCCTCCAGATCACAACACTCTCCAGAACCACGGTGCGACCCAAGAACAGAAACAGGAACAATGTGTACAGTCAACAGCGGCAGTAAGTTTAAATGAATTCTGTGTGACAGGTGACAGACACTCTGGTGTGTGGACGCTGGAAGCATTTTAATATGTGCGGGAGGAATCACAGCGCTCTGCACCCTGGCTGTACTGCACACCCCCCACATTGCTGTAGTGGATCCGGCACCCATGCAGAGGCTGTATTCTAACAGAGTTACATGTGCAAAAATGCAGAAATGCAGATTGGAGGTAGGCAGCAATAAGTTGTTGTTCTCGGGCCAACCCCTTGAGATGCCCTGTGCTAATGCTATAAAACTTGGTCCTCCATTTGAGTGGTGCTCTGCCAGTTCTCGGGCCTAACACTGAGCTGGCTCTTTGCCAGCACCTCAAAGCTCCTCAGGCCAGACGTTTGAGCTATTAGGCTTTTTGGACCAAACATTTTGTTTGTAGAGCAACGCTAGTCTTGTCAGACCAGCTTAAATGTCACTACACCAAAGAAATGTCACTACACCACAGCTTATAGCTGTTCTCAGGCCAACAGCTTGTGAGGGGCTGTGCTGATGCTATGAGACTTCTAAGGGCACTCGAGAGGTGCCATCCTGAGGCTATGAGACTTCTAAGGGCACTTGAGAGGTGCCATCCTGAGGCTATGAGACTTCTAAG
>JBBJLR010049412.1:0-11804 GCA_037577145.1 Brachypetersius gabonensis
CACACACACACACACACACACACACACACACACACACACACACACACACACACACACACACACACACACACGACTAACAACAAAGCTTGCATAATAGCTGAAAAGCACATCATGCAGTTACGTCCCTAGGGTGATTGTGGAGATACAGGCATGTGTGCAAGTCTCTCTCAGAGATGATGACGCAGGGCTGTCATTACTTGATTAAACTGGATTAAATGTTTTTAAAAAAAATGACGAACCAGAGCCTCATGGAGTCCCTCACTACGTACCCATACACACACACACATATATATATATATATATATATATAAAAATATGTGTATGGATACTTCTCTATATATTAGGTGTACACACAGACACACTTAAGTTGTTGAATGGACACCAATTCCACAGATCCAATCAATCATCAGTGGAACGTGCTGGAAAACCTAGTCTGATCCACAGACACCCCTCACAATCTACAGGACATAAAGGATCTGCTGCTAACGTCTTGATGCCAGAGATCTCAGCACACCTTCAGAGGACTTGTGGAGTCCATAGCTGTGTCCGAAAAGTGCACTTGCTCGCTCGTCCATTCGTTCACTACATAGTGTTTGCTATATAGGGGGCTAACTAGTGAACAAGGTGTCGTTTAGTTTATTTCGGACACTTGGGATGTTCCGTTTTCACCAACTGTTGCTTAAATAGTGTGCCGGATCTTGGCAATTCATCTCTGTCGCAAAAACACATATCTCGTCTCTTTAGTTTAGACACAGCCTGCACATGAGGCAGGGTCTCATGTGCGGGCTGTGGTACGCGAAAACCTGGTCAGTCCAAACTTGACATTGCCAGTCTGCCGATGTCAATTTTGGGCCAGCGATTTTTTGTCCCAGTCCAGCCCTGGGTACTACTGTCCTCCACGGAGACAGAGACAGAGACAGAGAGAGGTGTGCAAGTGTGGCTGAATCTCCTCCGTTTGAAGCCCCACTTCCCGCCAGTCTCTCCTCCCTGTGTCTTGTTCCTATTCTTGGCTTTCGCGCGATAAAAGTAGTATGAAGTGTGTCCGAAAAATGCACTCGTTCACTATGTAAGGCACGATAAATAAAACCCGCAGTGACACAGCTCATGTCTCGTTTCATTTTCTATGAAGGCTTTTGTCTTCTAAAGGCCTTTCCCCCTCAACATGTATTCTAAAATGTTGTACATGGTTTTCATTGGTATCAATACTGATACCATACCAACCCAATAGTGACAGCTCTACATGGACACAAGTGTTCGTCTGTCACATGTGCTATGCACACAAATTAACCCACATTTCAGCAACCTCCCCCCCCCCCCCAAAAAAAAACAACCCAAAAGCTGTCATGCGTGTTTCAGTCCAGAGGAGCTCCTTACACAAGAGACGGTTGACTTGGCACAGAGTGGTCGATCTGAAGTGCATGATCCCTAAGAGGAGAACAATGAACCCACTGATGGTTACCAACTCAACATAATTTCTTCAGAGAATCGGCCCACTATATGACCCAGTTACACAGACGTTGAGGTTACCATGCTCGCAATGCTGAACAGCATTCCAAAACAAATGCATTCAAAAATGTCTCCAAACGCACACTCAGAGAACCAGGGGAAGGAAAATGTGACATTTGCTTTCATCAGTTTTGCTTTCATCAGACGTCTTTCTATCCAAAAGGTGAAGTGTCTGCACTGTCAACTTAGCAGAAGTCTGTACACTCATGGCTGTCTCAGAGGGCATGTGACGTTTCTTTTAATGTCATGTCATCACTCTGCACGACAAAGATTTCGAAATAATGGCTTCCTGAAAAGCATGACTCTGCGCTTCACAGAACACGTGCACACAGTACCTGTTGCAGTGGCTCGTCAATGATGTTGGATCCCGTGAGACGCCGGTCGATCTTTATTGGCTTTGTCTCTTGCTTCAGCTCTTCTAAAGTCTGAGGAAACAATTAGAAAGTGGCTTTGGATCTGTGGTCTCAAACTGCTTTGCTGGGTGGCCAAATCACTGCAGGATCTGATGTTTTCCTTGATTCAAGTCCATAAAGGAACAGTTTACACCAAATGAAGCTGATCAGTCAAAACTAGTTTGTTTTTTTAGTTCTGGATTGTATCTATAAAGTGGACAAAAATAAAGGGACAAGATCATAGTGTCAGAAACCACATGAGTATGTCTTGTTGAGATTACTTAACAACTCTGAGTACAAAGTCTACAAACAGTGTGAAGCTGTTTTTTGCTGAGCTATTATTTTGAAGTGGGGAGTCTCTGCTGTACTGTGCCCCCTCTCCCAGGAGCGTAAGCATAAGCACTTCTTTTACATAAGCACTTCTGACTCGCATCAGCTTTTGAAAAACCCTTTCAGGACGTTGAACTATCTCTGCCAAACTGGACGATCCCTGTGCATGACTAGGAGAATGCATCTTTAATATGTACAGAGTTTCATAAAGTGGGATGCACAGTATAGAATAATTGTCCTCTATTGTGAAAAGCACTGGTCTACCTTTGCTATGCCAGTAGGTGTGGGAGGCAGATAGGAGTGTTCGCACTTCTCTAGGTGTTTCTCGGAGTTGGTTTTTCCAAACAGAAGGGTGACAGCAAAGCCCCTAAACAGAAAAATGAAAACAATTGTGAAGAAAAGCCTTGACAATATCCTCTGTGGGAGAAAGAGAAGCTTATTCACATTCAGGGAGGACATCAATGCGTGAAAACCCTCAGAAGATCCTGTCAGGGCTCTTCTGGGAGTACACACTTACCCGCCTACAAAACAGAAGATATAAAACGCCAGATAAAAGATGGCGAAGGGTCCGAATGTGATGAGGAAGAGCACGACTCCTAGACCTCCCCATCCCCAGACAGACAGACTGGCCTGGAACACACACAGACACAGAGGTGGAGAGGATTAATATCATAAGTGTCTTACAGTTTATTCATCGTCTGCTTTCAGCAATACTGCTACTGCAAAAGATTTCAATTCGCAAATGATTTTATTTTTAGGTAAAGAATTTGTATATTCAGATATATATATTATTTTAGGTTTAATTATAATTCATTTCCCCTTTTACACTCAACAGTGTGCAGCTGTTGTGCTGTGTTGTGTTAAATGTTGCACCTACATACCAGGAGGAGGATATTTCATCTCACTGTGTATCAACTCAATCCGTCCGTATAGTTTTTATCAGTTCAGCATCTAAAGCACCACCTCTGGTTTAGCTCTGCTATAACGTATTTTCTGAGAAAGAGCTGTTTTACCAAAGTCAGCACTTTTGCATAGTAGTGCACATTAAACTGAATAATGGAGTTATGCTGTATTCTGTATAAGGATGTAATAGGCTTGTCACAATACTGAAATTACAAACTAGATACTGATACTAAGGATGATATCCGACACTCAATACTATTTTCGATACTACAAGGGGAGAAAAAAAACACATTTTAATTAAAAGTGGAGTAGACAAACAAACAAAAATTGTTTTCTTTGACTACTCAAAATCGTACAGCGTCTTTGGGTATTTTGAAAAGCGCTTTATGAATGAAATGTATTTTCTTATTATTATTTGTCTAGTCAAGTTTCAGGCGACTGAAAGTCTGAGCATTTTAGTATTATTTTAGTTAACTATTATCCACGACTATTTTCTTCTAGTTTCTTTTTAGTCAAAACTATTTCACAATTCAAACAAGATTATCTTAATATTATATTTTCATTGAGAAAGCAACACTAGCTGAGGGTCTGTGGAAAATTTTGCGGCGCTAGGTTGTTCCCCGGCCAAGTTACGGGGCGGTCTTGTAAACACCGGGTCTTTCAGGTAGCTGGGGGAGGGGCTGCCCACTGCATTTCCTTGAACCGGCAGATGCAAAACTTGCCTTTAAGTATTGATACCAGTGCCAATTGATATCTAACTCAATACTAAATTTCAGTATCGATTAGTATCTGAAAATCGATTTTTTTGACAACCCTAGAATGTATTCATTTACACCATTACTGTTACTGCTTTTTGTCAGTTGCACTGTTTGTAATATTGTACTGCTTGCCCTTGCACTTCTTTTTGCACTCTGTGTAGTCCTGTCCTGCCCACACTTAAACATTGCTGCGTTTATGTTTCTGTTCTTGTGCTGCACCACAGAGGAGCAACACAATATTTCTGTTTTGTTTCACTGTGTACGGTGTATATGGTTAAAATGACAAACCTGACTGATACAAAACAACATGGAGAAGTTATTCTTAATGAATCATAGTAACATGTAGCAATATAATCGCAATATGGAAGACAAGCCAAGATTAAACGCATTTCCAGATGCCACAGACCACTCACACATTCTTACAGCCACACAGCAAATACAAGGAGACTCTTGAGAAAAAGGAGAGGCCTTGTGTTGTGTCAATTTCCCCCAAACCAAGGACAAGATCATTCAAGCTCATCTTAATATGAGATGGAACAGCCTGACATATTAATGTCTCTAAAAGACTGAACACACCACAAGCATGTGCTACACTGCAACCACTGATCTTCAACAAACTTCAGTAAAATGAAACCAGTTTAAAGCGAAAAGCCACCTTGCTTTTATTATAGTAGATACAAAAGCACACAAGTACCATAAGATCATTCTTGTTACCGTAAGTCATCACAATAACTTTTAAATAATAATTTAATTTTAAAAATTTAAATAATTTTTAAAACTATACAGATAGTCAAAAAGTCAATTACTATAAAATATACCTAGAATAACCAGTCACTAGTGAGATTTTAAATCTTTATATGGAGGTGACAGTATGAAGGGCTCAGTCTGCTTTGGGAGACTTGATGTACTTCAACTAGGGTTTGACCGATATAAAACCTTGTGACTTTTACGGCCAAATCTGACGGTTATGTGAAAAAATCAAAATATATTAGTTTATATATCTTAATATGGTCAAATATTTATCAATCGTTTTAACTGGTGCTTTATTGCCTGTTTTGAGCATCACCTGTGAAGTTACACTAAACAAAATAAATATTGCAGGGTCAGGGAGGAGAGTCCACTATTCTCTGGGGCTTTTTGGCCTTTGTAAATAACCTCTTTTTAAATTATAAGTTATATAATCAGTTAGAAATACTTATCATCGTGTAAAACTTACTTATTTTGTTGTGAGTCGTGTATTATAAAAGTGGCTGATCTGTTACGAGACAAATGTTGTGAAGAACCAAAACGTGTGTGTGTGTGTGTGTGTGTGTGTGTGTGTGTGTGTGTGTGTGTGTGTAGACAGGCATGTGTGTGAGTGATTTTACACTAATTCTTTTTGACTATATTATGCCATTTTATAGTACACTATGGCTTTCAGTATTGTGCTTCTTAGCCTTGCAGTGGATGTTCTGTAGGTTCCATGCAACTTTATACACAGAGACACACAGACAGAGACACACAGACAGAGACACACAGACAGAGACACACAGACAGAGACACACAGACAGAGACACACGTATAAGTATGGATTTTGTAAGGAGTGTTTCAGGAGTGAGAGAGGCATGCTATAGGGCAGAACAGCAGCAAAAACAGCTTGCATAACACTAAGGGATGAAGAAGGCTGGAAAATGTTAAACTGAAAGTGCCAAAACCGTTTAGGTAGATAAAACCACACAAATGTCAAAGGTGGAAAAAGTGAAGTGAAAACAATAACTCATGGCACTGAAAACTGCCTGTGAAAAGAAGACATTTTATTGAACTTATTAAAAGGTATTTAGCCTGTGATCCATCATAATAAAGGACAGATCCTTCCAGAAACAGGCAACACCGCTCGTATATTTTGTCAGATCACAAAAGGTCACTTTCAAGGTAAACAAAATAAACAGTTATGGTGTTTTAGGACTGTCCCAGCCCGCTGGGTCTGAATGGTCAGTACAGAGCTTCTAATCTGAATCGATTTATAAAGGACAGCTGAAAAAAAAAAATCACTGAAGCCCTTAGAGAGAGAGAGCGCGAGAGAGAGAGCGAGAGAGAGCGAGAGAGAGAGTGTCCAGGTCCAGCCACCAGGTTTCCTGTTTTTGTCAGGGCAGGAAAGCCAGCACTCCGGTCTGAAACGTCACCACGTCCTCCTGACCCAGTGCTTCGAGCACACACACATACGTTTAGTTTTTTTATTTTTAAAGTCTATATGCTATGTTTTTTTGTATATTATTATTTTCTTGTCCTGAAGCCCAATTATGATGTTTCTCTTGTCTGTGTGGGTTCCACCTGGGAGCTCTGGTTTCCACCAACAGTCCAAACGAATCTGGGTAAACTGGAGATGCTCATTTTCCCCAGGTAAGAATGTATATTGCCCTGTGATGGACTGGCCTGGACCTGTCCAGCATATATTCTCCACCTTTCGTCCTATGAGTGCTGGGACATGTCCCCACTGCGAACATGGTAAAGGATATAATGAATGAATGAAGACTGATATAATGAATGAATGAAGACTGAACTTTTTAAATGATGTCTGCTCTTGTCTCGTTAAGAGAGAGAGGTCCAGTCCAGAATGAAAAATCCCAACAACGTCAGCATGGCTACATAGAGCTGTATGAGTATGAGAGTATGTAGTAGGTTACTAAATGTGAACAGTTTATTATACCAAGAAAAAACTATTAAAAGTGGTTTATTTATGCAGCTTAGTTTCCATATATGGACTGTGTGTTCCACAGCAAATGTTTACATACTGTTTTAGTCTATTTTTTTTTTATTGATGAATAATTTAAAGCCAGTCAAATACCCAGCGAGTGTACTATTGTAATGAAAACATGCACTGGAGAAACAAAAGTTCATCAAGCTATTGGATAACTCACCACCAGCAGCACAGTTGGCAGCTCTGCAATCTGGACACATTGGAGATTGAGATTTGACACAGTTCGAGAGATTCTCGCAAATCCAGGCGACAGTATCCGTCTTAACTCCAAATAAGTTTCCTCTGCTCCAGATGGCTAGCTTGTTTCCCTGTTGTGTTTATTACAGAGAATAAATGACTGACTGCCTGGAGCTGTAGGACATACATCAGCTTTGGCTCCTGGTGTCGTCTGAATATGACTTAAAGCATGTCCTGGTTTGGATTGATTTTAAAACTGACATCACTCACAAGAGCAGACCAAAATTTCACATTTGAGACAGTGCCTAAAAAGACTATTTCATTTTGAGTCAGCAAACTGATCAGAGTTGCCAGATTGGGGAGGAATCCCAACATTTTTAATGTATCTACATTACACAGTAATAATACTTTTTTTCCTCCCTCATAATGCAAAACATGTCGACCTCTTTATTACACTTAGAATATTTGAATATTCAATGCAGTATTTATGAAGGAACTACTACCACCTCAATTATATATGGCCTTCACACGTTTTGAGTATATTTTAATAGTACCAGTGATAACTGTGGTCCGATATCATGATATGAAATATTCATGTCGAGTGATCCTTGTTCAGCTTCAAGTAGCAACACATTTTGAAAATAAAACTGCATCAGAAACAGCTCGGATCACTTCAGTTTCCATGAAGAGTTAATGTGAACTGCTGGGGGGATACACCAATTCTAACTAAAGGACCTGCCGAACAGGAAGAGGGGTTGGCAGCTACGTGCAAAAAAACAACAACAAATTAAAGTAGGGACGATTTACAGAGACGGCAGAGACGGAGATGACAATCCTTGGAACGTCACACCCCAGACATACTCTAGAAGATATGAAGACATTTAGATGGTGCTTCTATGCTCTGTTCTAACAAGACTTTTCACTACAGTCTCTGGTATTTTTTCACTATTGACCAAAAACCGGCTGAGCAGAAGCATGACTCAGTCGTTCAAACTAACGTGTTGTAATGTTCTAGAGGCGGTTATCTTTCACAACAGCCACAACGTAAAGTTACGAGTGCCGAAGCAAAACACATTGTGAACGCGGTGTGAAGCTCACATAAGACCAGCCCCAAACACTGCAACATGCTAGAAAAGTCAGTATGCTACACAAAGGTTAGATAAGACAATGGCTCTGGGTCACTGGTCTGGTCTTTCTGCCTGGAGCTGCACAGATCACGTGTTGCCTACATCGGTATTTCATTCGAAAGCGACTGGGGAAGTGAGAGGAGATGAGGGATTCCCAGTACTCTGGTGGCTGATATTTCCTGGAAAAAAAACAAACCCCAATCATCTGTTCAGTATAGAAGGTTATTATTTTATTAATAAGTAAATTTTGACTTACTGTTACTACTAATTATTATTATTATTGTGAGTTTTCCAGTGTTGTGAATTTTTACATTACTTCAATAATACATTACCTGAGCAACGTGGTGGCAAATGGTGAATAAGGGTGCACTCAGCTTTACAATAAATGTCAAAACTAGAGCTAAAAAAGTGAATATTAGAATATTAGATATTAGTGGAACCTCTTGCACCAATAAAAACTATCTATTGGTTTTGTGCTGATTGACACTTTTTTGAAGTTCTTTTGAAGAAAAGTACGAATCTGGTCTGATTCTGTAGCCTGAAAAACCATAAAACTCCTTCAATGGTATCAGCATTGGTAAAGAAAAGGTGGTTTTGTGCCATTTTTTATCTAAAAGAAAGGCAATCTAAGGACAACTAGTGGGATTCCTGGAGTACAGTCATCTTGTAGACTGAGCTGTAAAAGTTTTAGCGAGTTTATGACGGGGCCACTTGAAAAGAAGAGACGTTGACTTCTTCCTTCTGGAGCTCCAAACTGGGTCTGAAAGGAGTGACTCACCCTGCAAAACGAAGCAGCTCGATAAAGCTTTTTATCAGCTAAATTCCCAAGCTGCTGCTCACTCCCATCCATTCATCCTGCCTTCACACAACTGCCCTGTCACAGGCTTCTTGCAGAAATGCTTCACGGGAAGTTTGGTCTCTTCCTAGTCTCCTTAGGTGAGAGTCAGACAGCAAGGCTTAGCTGAGACAGGAGAAATGTGCTCAAACAACAGAGGAAGGGAAAGAAAGAAGCTGCATCAAAATTCAGTGCTGCTGAAACTGTGCACAGAGGCAACGGTCCACAAGTGCAGAAACAAACCAGCCTAATCTCATAAAAGGGTTTATAAATTATAGACTTAAACTAAACAGCACCACAGTAGCATTAAAAAACAAGACAGCTTTAAACAAGGCATGCAGGAAAACTTCTTCAGACGAAGCACAAAGCTTTGACCAGAGAGAGCCTGACACGTTTTCTTCCACAACAGAACGAACAGTGCAGGCCAAAGAGTGGAGACACATTATCTAATCAAATTCGGATTTTGAAGACAGCCGAAGCCGAATGAAGGTCTGGTTGTCTGGATGCCTTTAAGCTCTGGTTATGCCGTTGCCTTGAGTTCCACACGCTTATCAGAGGCCTTCTTATCACAATGCAAATGAATTCAAAGCACCTGTGGCTGCATTACAGGGTCACGGGCAGCAAAAACAAGAAGGAAAACAAACTCACTGCTGATTACAAGACTTTGGAGTTATTTTAAAATGACAATTTTCGTTCATTTATGCTACGGGAGGAACAAAAGAGGAGTCATTTTAGACTGTTTCCTCTGGCTGACCTGTCTAGACCTTCACACTACTTTACATTCAGGTTGTTTTTATGTTCGCATTTCATGATTTATTTGGGAATATCTTTAAAATGTTTATTTATTTCTCAAAGCTTTAAAGTCTTTATAATATATATGTTTTTCTGCATTTAACATGAACATTTCCAGATGTTTAAATGGCCTAGCAGCTACACTTCATATAATATATGTACATACACACGTATATCCATCGTGCTCCATAAATATTAATTTTTGGGTCAGAACTGTTCACGCTATGAACTATGAATGCATTAATTATTGTCGCCATTAGAGATAATCATCCCATAATTCACAACATATAACACGCAGTCTCTTGGTTTATTGCAGATGGGTGTACTGTGAAATTAATAGTTATTATAAGTTCTGCCGACTCGCAGACCATCCAAAACTCCCTGGTTCGATACTGACTCAAGTTTCTGTTGCTTAAATGTAAACTAGTCTAAGAATAGAGTGCTATTACAACCTCGAGAGTAGAGTCTGTCTCTCTGCCGGTCTCAAACCAGCCCATCCACTCGGCAGTTTAGAGCACATTCCTGATTAACTGCTGCACAATGTGACCACTAATGACAGTGTGCGCAGATCATGCTTAAGCGACACTTCGTAAGCTGATTACTGCATTGGCTTCCTCTGGACGTGCTGAAGCGAGTCCTGACCCGCACACACACCCCTACGTCACTCACATCTCACGGCGGTGGGGGTGCGGCAGAACCACGTGGCAGGATCAGCGTCTGGATTCTGAAGGGCTAGAATACTCTGGCCCTATTCATCCTCAAGTCAGGTCAAGTAGGTTCATGGTCATTTCAGCCATTTTAATGAAACAGTGTTCCTCCAGGAACACAATGAAACAAGAACAAAAACAAGAAAAACAAGAACACAAGACAACTCAAGTGAAAACAGGGCAAACTGCACAGAGTGCAAAGACAGTGAGCGAGAGAGTGTAGGAAAAAAAACAACAACAACAAAACAACAGGAGAGCACACAGAGCAGCTGATGTTTGAATGATTACAGTATTATGGCTGACACTGTATTCTAGCAGAGGAGTTGGTGGGTGTGCAAAAATGCAGAAAGAAGGTAGACAGCAATGAATAATAACTGTAAATAAAAGGAGCAGCATGACAGAGGATGTGAAGTATATAATAAATAAAGGGTGTTTACAGTGGCAGTTATTTCAGTGTGTACTGCATAAGAAGAGAAAGAGGTTCCGTTCAGAGGTGTGTGTGTGTTTGGGTACAGTTTATAATTCAGTTCAATGGTCATATTCAGTTCAGTTATCATGAGTTCAATCCTCGTGATATAGGAGCAGATTAGGGCTAAAGTGTCATACAACTGCAGTCATTTATGATTTCAGCAGCGGTTTATGCAGACAGTTTGCGAGCTGCACCCCAAACAGTGGAGCTACAAATATTCTGAACAAGCCAATACTGAATGCTCAGTATTTGGCAGCAGTGCTACAAAACCTCTCACTATCACAGCTAGGCCTACTTGATCTGGCAAAACTGGGTGCTACACGAAGGCTGTTCTGTAACAAACTCTTAGGGTGCTTTTACACATTCTGGCCTAGTTTGATTCCCACAGTGGGGAAAGCAGAAGATTATACACTGTTGCTTAGCTTGAGATATTTCATATAAAATAATTTTGTAACCACTCAATCCTTACTAGGGTCACGGGTACCTGGAGTCTATACCAGGGTCTATGGGCATGAGGCAGAGACCAACCCCGACCCCGGATTCAAACCCCCAACCCTGAATATTGAACATCAAACTGAAAAATGAAAACAAAAGTAGTGCTGGGCGATCCCGCAAAAGAGAACTACACATGATACAAAGAATGCGATATATCACAAAATTGTCTGGCATCTGATTGAAATGGGCAAAAAGGAGAACATCAAACCTGTTTTAAACTGTACTGCACTGCAACTAATCTGACCAAACGGTTACGCTCTGCTTGTGATGAAAATGCAGCTGGCCACTGTTCTTGAAGGACAAATATCACAATATGTAAGAGGAGATGTGTTGTGATATGATTTATAACAATAAGCACCTCCACACTACACTAATCCGTTCTATAATTCCTGATTAAGATCTCATTACATAATAAACAGGGCCAGCAATATGAAAATGTGACAATGCGAAATGCGTCTTTTGCACCAGGAAATAATTAACCCAGAGAGAAAGCAAGAGTTTGTTTAGACATCTTTGGTCTGGTTTGCTTCAATCAACGTTTGTTTGAAAGTGAGACCAACCTGCTAAGAAACATAT
>JBBJLR010049441.1:0-11801 GCA_037577145.1 Brachypetersius gabonensis
AAGTCCTCTCCTTTATCCAGATGTGCATTTGCAAAGGCCAAGCGAGCTTTTGTGTGCCTCATCTGGAGGAGTGGCGTCCTCCTTGGTCTGCATCCATGTAACCCAGCTATGTGCAGCGTCCTTTGGATGGTCTTTTTGCATAATTGTACATAAAAGCTGTTTTTTTCCTCAATGATGTCTTTAGTACATCACTGTATTATGATTTTACATACACCTATGTCATTTCCCGTCTACATTTGACTTGCTTGTTGAATAAAATCAACTTTAAGCGAAAATTCGAGGCTCACTGTATATATATATATATGAACTTTTTCTGTTCATTGTTTGTACAATTCAGTGTGAGCTGTGTAAAAATAAGAAACGTCTCCATATGTGTTGTGAGTGCAGTAGTGTTTGTAGAGCAGCTTTCCTATGTGCTGTATTCCAGCAGCTTCATTCCAGATTCAGTTTCTGATGGGATGAAACAGAGTCCAACATGCAAACACTGTGCTCTTAACATTACTATTGTTTTATTACAATTATAAAACTGTAAAATTCTTGTGTAGTTTAACATTTCCAAGATATAATAAATTATTTATATACATTATTTTTACATGTTTCCTTACCTTTTTTTGTTTGGAATCAAGTGTGGTCAATAGTGTATAAAACAATAGTGACACACATATTACACAGACACACTCCCACGAATTACAAAAGCAATAAACAGAAAAACGAAATAGCTAGTCGCTTATTTTCTTCCCCCATGGCTGTAAATATACATAAATTATTTTGGTCTAATGGTTCTTTCCTTATTTTTTTCATTGAGCAGCCTCACATCCTACATAACTAAATGTCCATCAATCATGTAATCGGCTCTCTGCTTTACTTTTCTACCTGTTTCTTTTCAGCAAGGTTTTAAAAGCAGAAATTTGCCACTCATTCAAATCACTGACAAGGTCTCAGTGATCCAGACCTATAAAAGCACTTCAGAGAAAATCATTATGACCGTGACATTTCAAAAAAGATTAAAATTATACGCTGAAGTCCAAATGAGCACTTTATTCGAATGGCTATGATTACTGTTCATTATAATCATTTGTCTCAGTTCAGAATAGATTCAATGCGTGTGTGTAAGCACTTATGACTTTATTTAAACTGCCTAGCACATTTTACAGTGTTAAAAGTGTATTTCACAGTTGTCATAGGTGTGGCTTTTCAGGTTTTCTCATCATTTTGCTTGTTTTGGTTAACTAGCTTTTATCACTTCAGCCACAGTTCATGAGCATCTGTTTGTTATAATGTTTACATTTCCTTGGTCATTTCAACCATATACACAGTACTCAGTAAAAACAAAACGACGTCGATCCAGGAAAGAAGAAAAACAGAAACAACACAAGACTACGTAAGCGAGGAATATCCAGAGTGCAAAAACAGAGAGAGAGCAAGCAAACACAAGAGCAACAATATAATATTATAGGACAAGACAACATACAGTTAAATAACAGTTACGGTACTAGTTTGAATAAATACAGTATTAAAACAGCTACTGTATCATAGCAGCAGAGTCATTAAGGGTGTCAAAAAAAGATTGAAGTAGATGGCAATAAAAAATGTGTAAAACTACATAAAGCTATCTCTGAGATAAATCACCAATGAAAGGTAGCTTATGTTATATGCCAAAAATGCTACAAAATTCTTTCAATAATGTTATTAGCCTAATGAATTTTGTGATACCATCGTCAATTCCTTATGTTGTCATTGTAACGGAGCTCTGTAGACTAGATGACTGATCCTGCCAGAAGACTGGGCCTTCTCTTCAAGACAAACACAATCATAATGTATTTCTTGATTCTATTACAGAACAGTGCTATGTATAATAACGAAACAGAAACTATGACATATTACCATGGTGTATTAAAGTATTAATCCACAAATTATGTTACACTTGATTTGAGCTATTGTCCCGTTATGCCCCCGAGTCCGCATGTAGGTTTGTTTATGTTTGGGCGCAGCGCGTAGCGACCTGTTCAGCGGCTGATTGTGTTGCTAAGCACCAGCTTATTCAGTTCAGCTGTCTGTCCTTTCATGTCTGTTAGTTTGAGTCAGTTCCCAGTTTAGGTAGATTGGGTGTGTTTTCCTATAGCTTCTTTGTCTCTGTGTCTCCAGTATCAGGGCCAGCCACTCCACCAGTCTGCTGTGGGTTTGCTATCACACCATTTCATCTGGGATGGGGAGCCGACCCTCTGGGATGCCCACTAGGATGCCCACTAGGATGCCCTCTGGGATTCTCCTCTGGAAAACCCCTTTTTATCTGGTATTGACCTCTGTTGTAGTTCTTTGCCAGTGGACTCTGATTGTGTTCTGTATTCCCTTGTTCTCTTAGTACTGACTAGAGAAGCAGAATCACCTCGAGCTGGTCTGACTCTTCGTGGCTGTCACACAGTGCAAAGACACATGTGATCTCTTTTTCAAGAATCCTCCTAAAGAGAGTAAAACGCATCGAGTTCGCCCTCACAACGGAGCAACATCTTTGCATCCAAACTTGAGCACTACCCTCTAACCTAATCCGGAGCTGGCGTGAGGTTTTTAGAGTTTAAGTTAAAGGACTGTCTTCTGTTCGCGTTCAGTACATGTTTGTGTTATCAAGAATGATTTCTCCTCCGTTAAAGGGCTGTCCTCTGAGTTTTCTCAAATATTGTGTTTTCAAAGGACTGTTTGTTCCTTATTCTTCAGTCCTTTTGTATTTTTTCTCAAACTCCTGCTTCTGTGTCCTCCTTCTACGGAGCCCCAACATGGGATCTATGTACAAGCCGAGGTTAGCTTATCACCAAAGTAGCATATTAAGCATTACAGAACAACAGCAAGAGTCTTAATGTTTAACAAGTAACAGAAGTTCAAATTCTTAATCAAGATTGCAATCAGATTTAAAGTTTGTGGCGTGGAAGCTCCAGAAGACAGAGAATAATTCACAAGGTGTATTCCAGCTGCTCTGATGTCCTGACCGGGATGTGTAGCAATATAGTGGCTCGTCTGCAGGCCAGGGCCACAGTGTAAAGACGCAAAGAACAAAAACAGAACACCACACTACAAGTGCAAGCAGGGCAGAGCTGCAAGAGACAAGAACATGAGAGTAACAGTGCAATAAATTACAAGACAAGACAACATATAGTGCAACTGACAGGAGCAATAGCATACCAGAATAAAATTATGTATATTGTAGACAATCTGATGTGAATACAGTATTTAAACTGTATTCTAGCAACATGTCTGCAACTGTCCTTACTATCCTCTGCAGGGTCTTGCAATTTGATACAGTGTAATTTCCATATCATGCCAGGATGTAGCTATCGAGAATGCTCTCTATAGCCTCTATATAGAAAGTAGTGAGGAGAGGAGGAGGGGTGCTCTCTTCAGTGCTCTTTTCAGTCTCCACAGGAAGTCTCCTCTGGCATTGAGAGTTCATGTGAGGTCTTCTGTGATGTGAACACAATGGTGCTCTGGACAATATCCAATGAGAGTCCACTGATGTTCAGAAGAGATAGATCACGCCTCCTGCAGTCAACAACCATGTCCTCATTTAGAGAGAGGTTGCAACAGTCCATTAGCCACTGCATCTGCTTTCCATACACCACCTAATCATTCTCACTAATCAAACCCAGAACCTGTGTTCAGCGTGGTCAGCGTCCAGAATCTGGGTGGTGTTTAAGCCCAGCAGTCTCAGCTTCCCAATCAGACGCTGGGGGTGAACAGCATTCTCATATATTCTCATGTCAGTCTTGTGCAGGAATTGTCTGACAACAGACAACAATCCGTCTGGGTGAGAGTTTTGGAATCATTGATGGCTCAGTAAAGTTTGGCCAGGCGTTGTTAATGTGAATGCTGGAGGGAATGTACACTGTGGGCATGAACACAGTGGTGAGTTCTTGCAGTAAATAAAATCGTCAACATCTCACAGTCACAAACTCCAGCAGTAACTGGACACCAGTAGAGAGTTCATACACCAAATAAGTGTTTATATAAACATAGGTACCCACCTTGAGTTTTGCCAGACCAGGCATCTCCATCTGAATTAAATGTTAGCATGTTGCTAATCTGGACATGTCTGGAACACTTTGGGTAGTTTGCTTCAGATAGATGTAGTCCAGTTTAATTTCCAGGGAGAGTTTTAAAAAGATAGAATAATTTGTACTGAAACAATGTGTTCAATAATATTTTAAGAGTCAACTATAACTACACATTTGCACCAAATGTTAGGGTAGCAGAGAAGCTTCTATAACCTAGCAAGCTGCCGTCTTGGTTCACCACTTTCTATCACTGTGAAAAGCCGTGGCTCACTTTTGTCCTCTGAGTTGCTCTTATCCGGAAGAGACACAGCAGCCCCATAAATCCAGCCCCATACAGTGGCTCTGCATGGTATCTTGGCTTGCTGCACCACTTACACCCACTCAACTCTGGCTGCTCAACACACAAGCTGTCTTCCTAACCGATTAAGCAGCAGGTTTGCTCACCATCCCAAGCACAACATAGCAAAGGTTCAGGGAAATGGATCAAAGCTTCCCAAACGAGGCTGCTTGAATTCCAGCTGGGCTGCTGTCATTCTGTTGTTTTTCATGGCATTACATTACAGTTTTCACTGCACTTCAGAAAAAAAACAAAAACCTATCTATACCTAAACCAGGGTTTGTATGCTAGCTGATCGTTTTTGATTGATGATTGTTGATATGATTGGCAGGTCTTGGATGAAACATTGTACTATAGGTTAATTATATAGTGATATAACCAAATATTTTGAGTAAATTCACTAAGCTTTGGTAAAAAAATAAAAAAGAAGAAGAAAGAAATGGGATATAGTGTATTGTATTTTCTTGACCAAGTAGTTATGCAAGGTTTCTCCTTTGAAACATAATTCCAATTTGCCAGGACTGAAAACTGACAGGAATTAATTGTGAAAAACACTTGCAACATTCCGTTGGAATAATTTCAGCTTTAGTTTCTGCCCTAAATGGTCTGGACAAATTTATATTGCAGATATGTAAATACCGTATACTGCTTCAAGATATTTAAGATAACTTTTCCTTAATCTCACAGAGAATAGCCAGAAAATGTATTCCTATATTCCTATATCCCATTGCGCTCACTACCAGTTTGTAAAAGCAAAGGCCAAATCTGTATGTATAGTACTCAAGTAAAGAGGTAAGTTTCTGCAAAATACTTCTGCAAAACAGGTGAAGCTGGGAAAATGAGGGACAGATGAAATCTTGTACAGCCTTATTGGCATACTTTCAGAGCATGGGTCTGCAGCAAGAGTCTTTTCCTGCTGAAAATATAGATAATATACTCCTGAGATTTCAGGAATGTGAGTTTTCTATATAGGGTTTTTAATAGAGCTGCACAGGGAAGGTGTAAACAAGGCCAGGTTAATAGATTTGTCAAATGTTAACCAGAGGAGGTTAAATCATACATGAGCACAACAAAGAGTATTTAATGTGGACCAAAAATAATCCAAACTGTTCAAAGACAAAACCATTCAAAGGCCTGTAATAGATTCAAACCGGCTGTCAGAGGCTATGCACTGGTCAAAAGTTGGAATGAGGGTCAAAGATAGGGTCACAAGAGCAACAGTGCAAATAGACTTCATAAAGCCAATGACTGAGCCAGCTGTATACGTAAAGTCAAGCAGCCTCTTATAGTCATGTGTAAACACACCACAGCACATAGTGGGAAATTCTTTCTCTGCATTTAAGTCACCAAATAAAGGAGGGGTCTGCCACAAATGAGGGGCCCCCTGAGAGCAATGTGTGGTTACGGTACCTTGCTCAAGGGAACCTCAGTGATGACACTAGCAGTGTTGGGATTCAAACCCACAACCTTCTGACTGCAGACAATGCCTTTACCACAAGGCCAACCATCTGCCCCATAATGGTTGATATGAGCATGAGGCAGGTTGGTGATCAGCAGACCTTCAAAACTGAGCGCTGGACCTCACAGACCCCCACAGTTAATGGGGGTGTGACGCCTGTGAACAAATGCATGGTTGTCATTGATTGTTGGAGGGAGATTACACAGCCTTGGTTGTCCCTCAGTTAAGATGAAGTGACACAGTACAGTGACCTGAAAACAACTCCAAAACAGTGTGGTAGGGTTGTTAAAAGTTCCCAATAGATTTTTAAAGCATTTATAAGTTACGACACAGACAAAAGAGAACTTAAAAAAAAATAAAAATCTGCACAGACTGACCATATATAGCAGACAGCTATAATCGTGACGTCCACTCTGATTGGTGAGAGAAACATTATGTAGTAATGAACTGTAATTTGCGTTTTTTATTACGGCCTTGATGAAGCATAGCTTTTATTAACTAATACATACGCCAAGGTGATATCCACTCTGGGAAAGCCCATGCTGGACGACTCTAATAGCCTCTGGATCGTGGATGACATGAAGTTATACTGCACCTTGAACGAGTCAGAGGTCATTTGATGAGTGGTCATTAAGCTCCCAGTAAAAACATGCCTGCCTTTAGCCATCTGGTGGTTCTCTCTGTATTTCCTCAAGGAAATGAAGTGCATTGTTGAAAAAGTAATCACAGTCTGCCATGTGGATGAACCGCCCACACTAGGGTGCATGTCCCTCTCACACATACCAGTTTTACTTCTCTCATAGACTAGTTTTCTTTCTCACATTTATTACTTTGGTCTCTCACATATGTTGAAAATTTGGTCGCATTCTTTTGGCTTTCATGTGAGTGAGAATGTGAAAGGGGAAAGTAGTGAACGCGTGAGGTAAAAGTAGTAAATTTGAGAGGGACAAGTAGTGATTGCAAGAGAAAAAGTAGTGACTATAAGAATATTTAATACATATGTGATGAGTCATTTGTTCAGATAAAAACAGGATTCTGTAGAAACTTGTAGTAGAAGTCAAAAGTTTCTCCTCAGCATCTGGCCTTGAAGGGTTTTGTGCTTTGTTCAATCTGTAATCAAATTTGACCTTCATTTCTACGGGAGTTGCAATGTTGAGCCATACGTCATATTTATGTGTAGCCCATAAGATCTGTAGCACTCCTTGGAGAACCCCATGTTTTGTATTTGTGGACTGTGGCTTGAGTTGTTAACACTAAAATGTAAGGTTAATGTGTCCAGCCCTTAGAGATGTTTGATCCTGCTTGATCTGTTTAGTTTAGATTTATGGGCTGAAGAACATCCTCAGTACTAAGATTTTATGTTATAGCAAGTACGTAGGTATACACATAGGCTAAATTAGCTTCTTTTGTGCAGGAGGCTGAAGCTTATTGCAGAATATTATGGTCGGTAACAATAGCAAAATCATATCACAAAATCATATTACATCATATTAAAGTATTTAACATGACCTAGTTACAGACAATAATTCACAATATTCAGGCTAATATTATTTATATGGACGCTGATGACCCAATCGAATCCAACTGTACCACCTAGTGGACATACGGGGTAAGAACAAAGTGAAGATTTCTTGCAGTCTTGTTACAAGTGGCGCCCGCCAAGTTATGTATGTTGTCATGGAGACCGATGGGTTAATAGACCACCTGACTGACGCTGCTAGAATACTGGGCCTTCTCTTTTCTCTCTTATTTTTAAATGCCACAGTGTGCTGAAGAAGATTAAAGGTGACATATTATGCAAAACTCACTTTAGTTATAGCAGGTCTATGGGCTATACAAAACATGTTAAGGAAGTTCTTTGCACAAAATCTCTCTCACATAAAGACATCTCACCAGATTTATTATTGACAGTTTCGATCCTTTTCAAAACGAGCCGTTTAAGGGCTCTGTCCCTTTTATGCAAATAATCTGTTGCTGGCCATGCCCCACCCATCCATGCTTAAGGTGTATGTTTAAATTCTGGATTTTACACATAAGAATCCATGTCCTTAACACTAGTGAAGGTGTTTCTTTCTTTCTTTCTTTCTTTCTTTCTTTCTTTCTTTCTTTCCTTGCATCTCTTCAATCTGTGACAGTGGTTCTAGCCTGTATGGTGACCAGGCTGAAGGAAGGAAGGGAGGGAGAAAGAAAGAGTGAGAGAAAAAGTGAGAGCCCTATATATTCCCAGGGACTCCCAGGGATGAACACAACACTTCATGCGTGACTTGACTTCCATATGTTTCCTTAAGTTTACCCAGCTATCTAAGAAATCTTGTTTGTGGAATACCCCCCAGTCATATCCAGAGAGGAAGGCCAGTAATTCAGTCAGTTTCTTCACTCAAAGTATGGGTTTGGTTCATCCCTTCTCTCTCATCTGCTTTCCTGTCTGTACTTCAGCTATCAAATATAGTGGAAATGCAAACCTAATAATCTTTAAGCACACCATTGAATCACATAAAGGGACCAGATTTGTCCTCACGTCACATAAACTTGAAACATAACCTCTCTTGAAACTACTTTCTCAAGTTATGGTAAATTATGGTAAATTCCTAGGCCACTACAGACTCACAGAACATCCACACCATGGTGCTGCAGACTCTAAAAGAACTGTGTCTTCATAAGAAATACAGCCTACATTGACCGCTTGTATGTTGCCAGAGAGTTCTTTGACCAGTCTAGCTTATCGTCCATGTGCACTTCAAGATATTTCCAGAAAAATCTCCACATTCACCCCTAATGGACAGGGGAGTGATAGGAGATTGTGAGCTTTTCAGGTCCATCACCGGGTCTTTGGCCTTGTTTATGTTGAGCTGCTTCTGATTCAACTCACAACAGTCAACAAAACTGTCCACAGCCATCGTGTATTCTGAATCATCCCCATGCATTCAGCTATTGCTGAGTCATCGGAGAATTTCTGCAGATGGCAGCCCTCTGTGTTGTATTTGAAGTGAAATGTATACAGTGTGAAAAGTGACAGAACTGTTTCCTGAGGAGGTATTGGAGAAATCTAAGAACATGATCCTCATGGATCCTCTTGCCTGTAGGCATGGTGCAGCAGGTAGATGAGGGCATCATCCACTCCAACCTTGTCCTGCTTGGCAAACTGAAGGGGATCAAGTGTTGGCCTATCTAGGGGCTGAGGGTGTCGAGGACCAGTCTCTCTTAGACCTTTATGCTATTGGAGATGAGTGCAACTGGAATGTAGTCCAATGGAGCACTAGGGTATGGCATCTTTGGCACAGCACAGCAACACAGATCCTCATCAGTACTCCAGATAGCTGGGAGGCACACAATTTGTCGGCTTAAGCCATCTGGGGCTACACTTAGGCAGTATTTAGTCTGCATAGTTCTCTCCTCACTTGGTCCTCAGTGATGGTGTAGTGCGGTATGTGGGTGTCAAAGTAATCAACAGGAGAGGAGCTGTGAGACAGTGGCAGAAGGAGAGAGGCAGGGTGGAAAGCAGCTTTCTGTCGAGGCACTGATGGAGGAAGCCAGCGTTGTGTTGGTAATGCTCGAGTCGGAGACACTAGGCTGAGGGTTATTGAATCTGTTCAAAACAGCTTAAACTCATTAGCCCTGTCAACCCTCCACACATCCCTAGTGATGTTCTTTTGCAGCTTTTGCTCCGTTTTTGACCCATACCTGTCCCTTCCCTTCTTTAACTTCAGACACGCCCTTTGTCCCTAACCTGAGTGCTTTTTTCTTCTCATTCAGGAAGTTTTTTATGTCTTTAGAGACCCATAGCTTGTTATTGGGGAAGTAGCGTAATCAACACAGTGACACAGTTTGTGAGGCTAACAATGTCCTTTCCATGTGACTCATAAAAAGCATCTCAGTCTGTAGTCTCCAGACAGTGTTTTATTGTCTATGATTTGACAGTCCATGAAACTGTGAGAGAGACATGGTTAAAGTGCTTTTTTTCCCACAACCTTTGGCTTCTTAACTGTGTTCTCTTTTTGTCTTTCTCTCCTTATCCTTGAGGGAACATCCAAGATGACCAGAGAGATCAGCTGGTCAAATGTGTAAAGAACTGGTCCCTGGCTGCATTAGCATTAGGAGATTGCAAACAGGTAAGGAGCATCAGTACAACTGCACATGTTTCATCTCGTCCTGCCAGTGACTGGCTCAGAATCTGCTGGATGACTCAGTATACACAAACTGAAAGTACCACAGCATTCTGTGGAATTTGCTGATTGTAGTTATTAATCCGGACAGCCATTAGTTCCCAGAAATGAGTCCTCATTCCAGTTTCCAGGAAGGGTCATTCCTCAAGTATGTATTCCAGCTCCTTCAATCCTAACAGTCTCTGTGAGGGAAATGTCATCAATATTTATGTTTTCTTTGCATCATTGTCTTAGTTTTTTTCTTTCAAATTTAATGCAGCCCTTTGCATCTTTGTGCATTTTCTTTGTATTGTTCAGGCTGGCACTGTCAGAAAGCCTTTTCAGGGCTGAAACAGCTTGGAGCCATTTGTAGTTATCTATCTGAGACATTAAGAGTTTTCCATAGCCAGTGCCAACAGCCTTGTCCTCAATCTCGTCTTGGAATGATTTTGGGTGGTAAATTGCCATATTACTTGCTTTTTATGTGATGTGCCTTTCCTGGTTTCTTGCACATAGTATTTCAGTTATCAAAATCCTAATAACCTCCCTTCCCTTGGCTGCAGATAGCCTCTTCTCAGCATCCAATAACCTTTTTGTACTCGAGGTCATCTTACTTCAGGGTATGTCAAAGGTGTAAGGCCAGCTATTATCTCCTCTAGCTAAAGACGAGGAGCCGCTTTCTGATGCACTTGCCACAATGTGTGAGTCTTCTTATAGCTTTGACAAAGGCAGAGCTCCCCATAGCAATGGTGACAGAATCATCAATGTTATTAATCCTTACCAGTGCTTTACTCTGCTAGCAGCTGTTAAGAAGAAACCATCCTGTACTCTCATCATTAAGGATAAACCTCAATATACCAAAGATACTTTCATGCTAGGCAATATTGTTCATAGATCATTTTCACTTATAGCAAGTCAATCCTTGTTGCAATCATATCTTTAAAAAATGCCTGCTAACTTTTGAAAATATTTTGTTTATATAAAGACACATGCTACACAACAAGATGGAACCACATAGAACTAGGACCAGAAATGAATCCAAGTATTTTGGAAGTCTCTGAAAATGTCAGGCATGCTACTTGGTTGGAGTTGCATATATAAACTATGGATATTACTCAGCTGCTCAACTGGCCGTTCTTTTATTTACATTTAATGCAAGCCGTAATGTTTCTGATATCTGTTGGCTTCAGAACTGCAAGGTCATCTGTCTCTACATTCTTCAGGTACTCTGCTGAAGAAACTCCAAGGTTTTTCATCAGCTTTTCAACTCACTGTATAATACCCTCTTGGTTGAACACAGGACTCAGGGATGAGTTTGGGTCACTCTCCCTTCCATCTATGACTGCAATAGAGGTGAAAGATGACAGCACAGTTGATCCAAAATGTTCTACAGAGATCATATGTGAGAAAAACATGTATTTCTAAACACATAACTCTTTATAAACCACTCATTGACATTCATACTGTGTCTGTGAATCCAAGTAGCATCTAACCAGCTTAAGGTGCATGTTATGTTATCTGAGCTGAACAAGATTTTATGTACATAAAAAGCTCATGGTCATGTCAATGTCCCGAGAAAGAGTGTGTGAAAGAAAGGTTCAGTCACACTGAGGCATACATTACACTGAGAAATAGTCCATCACAGAGCTTGCATACAATTAACTCTTTTATACAATAGAAATGAGAGTGTCTGGAAAAACACAAGGGGAACAGGGGAATTTCTCTACCAGTAATCTACTAGTTTATATAGTTTGTGTGTGTGTGTGTGTGTGTGTGTGTGTGTGTGTGTGTGTGTGTGTGTGTGTGTGTGTGTGTGTGTG